>PVIH01013821.1:0-56613 GCA_004025045.1 Sigmodon hispidus
AGCTTATATATAGGTCATCATTTTGACCCCTTTACACATACTGCCATCATACCAAAAAGGACCTGATTGTTGTTTGTTTGCAGTAATTTACCATGCTGCCTGGCCAGGGCACTTTCTACTCCTAGAAGTATAGAAGGGCACTTGTGATCTGGCCTGCAGTTGAGCCCCATTTATTTTGCTGTGTGTCCTAAAGGAGGCTGTGAGGCAGGTCAACTGTTTAATCCTAGGGGCAATAAATGTTATGTTACAAAAAAAAAAAAAAAAAAAATCCTGGGCTGTCATGCAGGTGATCTGAAATAGTCAGAGCTTCTGCCATTGCCACAGAGTGTTGTTTGGGTTCTCATTGCAAAGTGGAGCTCCTTCTCCTGGCTCTGATTGTTTCTCTGGTGTTACCCCACTCTACTCCCAGACATCATTTTCTATCTACTGCTTCAGTGATGATATCCAGTTTGATGGATCTGTGGACTCTGAGGGTCCTGGATAAGATTTGGGGGGCATGTGGCCATGCAGCAAGATATCTGGGTCCTCCTATTATGCCAGGACCCAGCCAGATTATCTTGATAGAGACTGCATGATGAAGCTCCTCAGATGTGTTGGGGCCTCAGGGATGAAGACGTGCTGGTGAATTCTTGTTACCTTGACACAAACCTAGGCATGTCTAGGAAGAAGGAATCTCATTTAAGAAACTGCCTTTATCATATTGGCACATGAGGCATTTTGTTGATTACTGACTCATGTGGAAGGACCCGTTACATTTTGGGTGGTGCCATTCCTGGACAAATAGTTTTGGGCTGTATAAGGAAGATAGCAAAACAAGCCAGTAAGCAGTGTTCCTCCAAGGTCTCAGCTTCAGGTCTACCTTGTGTTTCTGTTGTGATGGCCTGTGACCCTTAAGCTGAAGTAAATTTTTTTTTTCCCTGTTTTTTTTTTTTTTTTTTCAGCATCAGAGAAGCAAACTGAACAAAGTCAGAATATCCAGAGTCCAGCAGTGCCCTGAAACTCAGGAGGGAAATTATGAGAGTTGATCTTGATTGTTGGTTTGATGGTAATTTAGAATCATAAAGGAAACAACTTCTGGGCATGTCCATGAGGGAGTTTCTAGACTAGGGTAACTGAGTGAGAAGACCCATGGAAGAGGGTAGTATCATCCCCTGGTCTAGGGTCCTGGACTGAATAGAAAGGAGAAAGTGAGTTGAGCAACAGCATCCATCTCTCTCTGCTACCTGACTGTGGACACCATGTGCCCAGCCGCCTCAGGTTCCTACCACTATGCCTTCTTCATCATGACTGACTGTTACCTTGAACTGTGAGCCACAGTAAACTCTTCCCTAAGGTAACTAGTATGGAAACTGTGTTCCAGCCAGATGTGTTCTGGAGGGCTCTCCCCAGATGAACACTGGGAAAGAGAGTCACGACACAATGACAACACACTAGGGCAGGACTTGGAGGGGCTGAGGACTGGGCGGGTCCTGCTAAGAGAAAGCTATGTTTTTAACTGTTGTGGCTGTGCCGCGTGGCATTTCCTCTCCCTTCGAAGGGTCTTTGCTCGTGATCACTAGACACTGACTATGTGCTGGTGCTATTTAAGTGTGAAAGCCACATTGAAGTCATGGAGCATGTAGCCCTGTTCTGTGGAAACCCATCTAGTGATGAGACACAGACGTGAAGGGATGACAGCCCACTGCAGGGATCCGAGGGCTCCAGGACTCCACAGCAGCTGCTCTGCATCTTTGCATTGGGTGCAAGAGACAGACAGAGGATCCAATGCCCATATGACCAGGGCAGTGGTGCTGATAAGCAATGTCTAGTACAGCATATTGGGAGCTAGGGACAATCAGAGCCATGTCAGGTGGGGGTGCTGGCAGGCAGGGAGCTCTTCCGGCATAGATTTGTATTTGGGCTTTCAGCTCTGAAGAAGATATGGCTTCCTGTGTGGAAGCTAGAGGAGTAGGAAAAAGATGAGGTGGTCCGCCGAGATTGATGGGATAGAATGTGGGTGGGGGTTGCAGGAAAAAAAGGCACTTCAGGCTTGAGTGATCAGGCAGACTGCTAGGTGGTAGGGGAGTCCCTTCTACCATCTTTCTGCCCTAGCTCTACAGCATGGATCCATCTGACAGTGTTCAGATTTTAACACAAAGAGGCCTGTGTCCCCCAAATTTAAAATTCCATTAAATGCTAGTATCCCATCCCAGTTGATGGGATGACGAAGTTGGTGTTTGCCTAGTATGTAGGAAGTTCCAGGTTTCATTCTCAACACTGTGTAAACCACATGATTGTTTTATATGCTTGTAGTCCCAGAACTAGAGAGATGGAGAGAGAAGGATTAGAGATTTGAGGCCAGTCTGGGCTACATGACACCCTGTGCCATTTCTATTTCTCTTAGATAAAATGAATCATCTCACCCCTGAGTGGCCCAAGGGCTGTTCCAGGCCTTTCTCAAACTCAGCTTCTTGAAGGAGGAAAGCGCACTTCAGTGTTTTGGGTTTTTTTGATTATTTTATTAATGTATATGCACTCATGGCTCATGTGCATGCATGTGCAAGTGTGCATATGTGTGAGTACATGTGTGTGTGTATGTGTGTGTGTGTGTGTGTGTGTGTGTGTGTGTGTGTGTATGTGCTGAAGGCCAGAGTCAATATCAGATCTTATCCTTGGTTACTTTCTACCTCATTATTTTAGGGAGGTCCTATTGCTGGACCTAAAACTCACTGATTAGACTGGACTAGATGGCCAGCAAGTTCCAGGGATCCCCCTGTCTTCACCTCCCATTGCTGGGATTTCATTTGTATGCTGTCATGCCTGCCTTTAAATGGGTGCTGGGGACCAACCTCACAAGGATGCTTGTGCAGAACCCATTTTACCAACTGCATCATCTCATCCCTGTTTTGTTTGTTTATTTTTGTTTTGCTATTTTTGAGGCACGGCTTTACTCTGTAGCTAACTGGCCTCAAACTTATGGCAATTCTCCTGCCTGAGACTTCAGAGTGGTCAAGTGTCTAGGTTTCTATTGCCATGATAAAACATCGTGATCTTTAAAGAAACACAAGGAGAAAAGGGTTTATTTCAGCTTACAGTTTATAGTCCATCATGGAGGGAAATAATGGCAGGAACTCAAACAGGAACGCGAAGGTAGGAACTATATAAAAGAAGCCATGAGGAAATGCTGCTTATTGGCTTACTCTCCATGAATTACTCAACATGCTTCCTTATAACACCCAGGACCACCTGCCTAGGAATGGGATGACACCCAGTTGTTGTTTGTTTGTATTTAAAGGCAGGGCCTGATGTTGTCCAGGCTAGCATTATACAGGCTGTTTAGTCAAGGATACCTTGAACTTCTGTCTTTTCCTTCTCTTCACTGGGACTACAGGCATGTACAGTCATGTTGCATTTATGTGGTGCTAGGATAGCATGCTGGGAAAGTTGTCATGCAGCTGGGCTACATCCCCAACTTCTCTGGCTGCATGCTCTTATGAAGCCACCTCCTAAAGTGTTCTAGGGCCCCACATACTCGATCTTGGTTTGAGGTTCTGCTGCAGATGCTGCTCTCCCTATTTCACAAAGCAATGAATGCCTTGGATGCTCAATTGCCCCTGAGGGGTTCTCCCATGACTTGTAAAATGTTTTCTTACAGATTTGACCTGTGACATATCCTTTTTCAAACATTTGTAGTCAGAAGTTTCTAGCTGGACCTAGCCCTGAGGTCTGGACCAACAGTCCTAAATAAACATACAGAGGCCTATATTAAGTACATGCTGTTTGGTCTATGGCTCAGGATTATTACTTCCTAACTCTTATACTTTAAGTTAACCCATATTTCTATTTATGTTTAGCCGCATGGCTTGGTACCTTTTCTCAGAGCAACATTCTCATCCTTCTTCCTCTGCATTTCATTGTTGTCTCTTGCTTTCTGTTCTGATTCCCAGAATTCTCCTAGTCTGGTTGCCCTGCCTCTACTTCTTAACCAATCAGCATTTTATTAAACCAATATTTACAGTACAAAAACATAGTCCCACAGCAAGTGAGAACCCTGAATGCTCACAGGCCAGCTTCTCTGAGGCTTCAGGAAGTTTTGGAGATGGAGAATGGTTGTAGCTTTGCAGCGGAGTACACTGTAGTCTCCTGGATCCAGCAAAATGAAAAGTTTGCAGCACAGGGGACCCAAGAACCCTTGTGGAGCTGGAGATGAGGCATTTCCTCTTTCAACAGTTTGCTGGAGTTGAGGGGGTTGCCTAGGAGACAGCCAAGATGGTCCTCCTCAGCAGGTTGTGTTCCCTACTGAGAGACCCCTAAGAAGGAGGTTAGTGAGGGGTCTGTTATCATAGTTATTAGAATCAGCCTTTACCTTCTTGACAAGTCAGGCTTGGCTACAAGTCCCCAGTAGGGCAATTATAGATGCGGTTAATAGTGAAAAACAGACAGAGGCAATTAATCCAATGTGACTATATTGGGAAGAAGAGCAAATGGATCCAGTGATACCCCCTCCCCCAAACCCATTTTCAGAGTCCCAAGATGAGGTTTATATTATATTTATAAGAGCAAAAAGTATGTAAAGCTAAGCAGTCCTGGTCACCATTGTCTCAGTTGTAGGCTCTCCTACAAGGTGGTCTAAATTTTCTAAACTATGCGAAATCTCTTTCCTAGAGACAAGATTTCCCCCTCTGGTTACCATCAGGTCTCAAACTCCATACTGTCCCCCCATCCACCCTCCCACCCCTTCATCGTGTGTGAGACTTCTGGGAAAATGCAAATTCCTTGGGCCTGTTGTTTCAAATATTCTGGTAGCCAAAGGGAGGGGCTCCAGGGTCCTTTTAGAAAGTCTTCCTTGAAGAATGTTAAAGACTTTCTCCCCACTCCAGACTCCTTACAGGCTGCTGAATTCCTATCTTGGGCCCAAGGATATGCTGGGTACCAACTAGCCAATGGCAGTACTCTTTATAAGGGATACAGAACTGGGCTAAGCAGAGGTGGGGGTGTGAGGAACACTTTGAGGGACCCAGACCCAGTGATGGCAGTCCAGGCTCCACACCAGGAACCCCTGCCAGGCTACTCTACCACAGCACTAGACCTAGCTTCTGTCCTTCTTCCTGGGCCATCCTTACCCACAAACACCCACACCACCATGGCCTGGCACATCAAACTGCAGGTGCAAAGATTTAAATAGTGCTCAGAGAGGTCACGGTCTAGACTCTAAATGCTGCATAATGAGAAACAGGAACCTAAGGACAGGAGTGACTTGGGTGTTCCAAGTGTTGCCAGGTGACCCACACTTTCCAAATGATTTAACATCCTCAGCCCTCTGACCTGTGTTTGACACTCCGCTCCCCATAGACCTGCCTTCTGCGGGGCAGACAGGGATCACAGCCTCCCGTAATAAAAGTGCTGCCCATCTTGGATATAGCAAAGATTGGAAATGCTTCCCTTCCCCAAATCTGGAGAGGGCTTGGGTTGGCTGAGTCATCTCTGCCCGGGCAGACAAGGACCAGATATTACTGGTAGAGGGACTTGCTCCTGAATCCCAGTGAATTGGCCCCAAAACATGCCCTATACAAAAAGTCTCCACCCCTTCAGGGGTTCCAACACTGGCTGTCAGTGTTAACTTGTGACCCAGGAACTCTGGAGCTGGAAGAAGCAAGCTGCAGAACAGAACCTGGAGCCGCAGTGAGCCCTCAACCTTTTGAAGTGTATCTTCTCTTACTGACTGAGAAGAAAGCACGAATGTGGGTTGTGGCCGAGGTTTGTTTTAGATGCCTGTGGAGCCAGCTGGATCTGAAGGCAAAAGCTATTTATTGAAATGAGCAAATGTGAAGGAAGTGGAGCTGTCCTGATGAACCCAGGCACCATGCTGTCCTACCTCCCTGGGCCCTTGGCTCGGCTTCATGAGACCCTCACTGTGTAAGCAACTGCACTTCATTCTGTCTGCCTCTCTTGGCCGAGTACATATGCTCCACAGCCCACTTGGCATGGCGAGGAGGTAGGGGTGGGGGAACAGTGTGAAGAGTTGCCGGCATTGGTATGGTGGTGCACACCTAATTCTAGCACTTGGGGGCTGAAGCGGGAAGATTGAGAGTTCAAGGTCAACCCATGCTACTTAGCAAGCCCCTGCCTCAAAACATCTCCTCTAGAAAAAAAAAAAAAAAAAAGATAGAGAGAAAACACCACTCTCCTCTCATTCCCGAGACCCCACATGTTCAGTAGTAGATAAAAGAAAAAAAGACCTTCCGGAGAAGCCTCATCCTGTCTTGTTCCATACAAGGGGTCAAAAGGCTGGGGATGTAGTTCAGTTGGTAGAGCGACTCCATGGCAGTCACAAAGCCTGTGGGTTCAATTCCCAGCACTGCATAAACTGGGTGTGGTGGTCTCAACTCTCAGAAGAAGCAAGAAGTAAGATCAGGCATTAAAGGCCATCATCAGCTACATAGGGCGTTTGAGGCCAGTCTGAGATGCATGAGACCCTGTGTCAACAAACAAAACACAAAAACAAACAACAAACCAACAAAAGAATCCTAAGGGGCTCAAAAGCTTGTAATACTGATGCAAAGAGTGAGGGTGAGTGACCTTGAGCTCTTCTCATGTGAGGAAACCCAAAGGAACTTTCTAGAAGAAGCTCCTATGACCAAAACTCCAGGACCACTGGTGGGGTATCCAGGTAGTTTATGGGGCCACTGTCTCTGTCCTGTATCATTTCCCAGCTGCCCAGACCTCACTGAGACACATCAAATGAGCCATTCCATGAAAGGGTTAAAGCAGCCTCCTTAGTGTTAATGACAGGTCTTTATTGTCAGTGCCTCTTTTGTTATTACTTTCCCTTAAAGAAGCTAAGATGTCAGGCCCAAGGCAACTAGACTCCCAGTTGAAATCTGCTAAATCTATCTCCAGCTGCCCAGCTGCCCTCAAGCTGATGACTATCAACAAAGCAGCCAGCAAGACATCATGATAGCTTTGAACACTTCACAGGCACCCCGGTGAAACTACAGTACAACCATAGCTGCTTGCTGCTGAAGCACAACCCCAGCTCCAGATGACCCTGGTTCAAACAGCTTACACTCAGCCTTTTACCCTTACAAATCTCCCTAGCCTCTATCAGTCACAGCAGCCATTTTCATTCCTACCCGAGGAGGGGCATGTTCCCTGGTGCCCAGCCAAAGGCTATGGTTGGTGCAGACATACTTCATTTGCATGCAGGATTGCTGTGATTGGTGCAAATAGCCACACACACACACACACACACACACACACACACACACACACACCCAGTTTTGTTTTTGTCTTTTGGCTATATAAGCAGGCTGTGGGCTCACTTTTCAAGCCAACCAGAAGACACCCTCCTGGGCTCCCCTGTAGTATTGTCACATTAGATTAGTGGTCTTCTCTGGTGAGCTTTCCTTTTTTTTTAAAAAAAAAAAAACAAACTTTATTTTATTTATTTATTTGCCTTGGTGTTTGCGTGGAACTGGAACTACAGACAGTTGTTCGCTGCCATGTGGGTGCTGGGAATCGAACCCAGGTCCTCTGGAAGAGCAGAGGGTGCTCTTAACCGCTGAGCCATCTCTCCAGGCCCCTCTGGTGAGCTTTCAATCTTTATCATTACTGGAGTGGCCTGAGCTGGTAGCAGAGAGGAGAGAAAACAGTGGATGCAACAACAGAAATGGGGGGCTGAGAGAATGGCCAAAGGGCATGAAAAATCAGAGGCAATGGTACCATGAATGGTGGAGAGAGAACAGGGAGCCACGGCTGAGCAAGGATGGAGGACTGGGAAGAGCCAGAGAGGAGACACTACAGACCACAGTGGCTGGGGCTGGGAGACTGCCAGGAAGCTGTCAAGCCTTCAGAGACAAACGCTGAGGGTCCCAGCATTGGAAGCCTGTTTGGGGAACTGTGACACCAGTAGATGCTGCCCTTTCTGTTGCCTATCACTGCTGTTCACTCTGCCGCTGGAAGCTAAGCATTACAACAGCTGCCAAGAGCCAGGGTGACTAGTGGTTAGAGCCCAGAGCAATCAGCTCCTGACTCAAACACCTAGAGGCATAAGCCCGTGGCTTCACGGGCTCCTGGTTCTCAGGGTTTGGAGCGGTGCATTAGTCAGGGATCTCTAGAGAACAACAGAATGGAGATTTCCTAGATGGCTTTCATCATACAGGCTGGATAGTCTAACAGTGGGCTGTCTGTATGCCTGGCAGGCTAAGAAATTAAGAGCTGCCCAGTCCAAGAGGGAAGATTCCTAATGAACTGCTGGTCTTCAGGCCACATTGGAAGGCCAAAAAAGCTGGGTTCTGATGTTCGTGGAGGTCTATGGCAGCACTGCCCTGAACACACTCCATCTCATCTGGTGTTAGTGAAGGATGGTGACAGTAGCAACAGTGACACAGTCGACATACTCTCCAGCAAGGGCAAATATAGGTGGTCAAAAGGGACACTGCTTCTTTCCCCTCAGACCTTTTTATAGCTGGGTGAAGGGGGCTGCCCGCCCTTCGGAATGGTCTCCCCCATTCAGTTAATGCTTCTGGGAAATAGTCTCACAAACCTACCCAGAGATGTATCTCTTAGTTGATTCCAGATTCAATCATGCTTACAAACAAAATTAACCATCAGAGAGCTGCTAATCTCTGGCTTTGCTGGTACTCAGGTGTAGTAGAGGTTTCTGGCCCAGCCTAGCCTTGGAATCTGAACAAACAGTCCCAGATAATCACATAAAAGCATATATTAATTACATGCTTTTTGGTCTATGGCTCAGGCTTATTGCTCGTTAGCTCTTGCATCTTAACCCATTTCTACTAATCTGTCTTTCCGCATGACCTGTGGCTTACTTATTTTTTTTTTTTATATCTTGTTTCTTGGGCGGCTGGGTCTCAACTTCCCTGATTCTACCCTCCTTCTCCTTCATCTGTGCTCAGATTTCCTACCTTCTTCTAACATGCCTTGCCATAGGCCAAAACAGTCCCTTTATTAACCAATGATATTCACAGCATAAAAACAAACAAACAAACAAAAAAACCCCAAAACATTCCACATCACTTGGGGACTTAAATCCCTGATCTTCCAGCCTGGGAAGAAATTCTCCTCACCTACACCTGTGTGGATGAATCAGGACTTCAGAAAGCATAATGACATCACCAGGAAGAAGAGAAACTCCCATCCTGCATTTGCTATCTGTGGCCCGGGTGTTTCTTTGTACTCAGGGGACCAAGGGACTTGGAGATCATTACCCTCAAGCAGCAGCTTCAGATCCAGCACTAATGAATGGTGACATCCACGGGTACCTCTTGCTGAACACAGCAGCTATTACCAGCTCATGAGAGCAGATACAAGTAAGTACAAGAGACTCTCAAAATCTGCCTTGCTGGCTTCCCATCACTGAGAGAGCAAGAAGGGAAGGCCATCACACCTCACCTAAGATTCCAACTACGCTCTTCTGTAGGCTCCTCCCAGCTCTATGGAATTCTGCCCCAGCTATATATGGTCTTAGGAATGTTAGAGTGCATAGAGGGTGAGAGATTAGCAAAAGGAGGCCTCGATTTATGCAGCTATGCAGAAGTCATAATACATATGAAGTGAGATTTTTCCAGTTATGTGCCTGCTTTGGGGTCACTTATACTCTTGTAGGTATCTCCTTATTTATACTCAATCAGTAAGCCTAATAAATTCATTGCTCACCATGTTGAATGTTAGTAAACTCACACATTGGTCTGCCATTGGTACCCTGTCTAGGGTAAGAAGATGTTAATTTGCATCTCCCCAGAAAAAGTTCACACAACACCCAATTCCTTGGATTTGTCTATCACCTTTCTCTGTTTTTCCTCAGGCCAATCTTAGCATCCCATCCCAGGAACACTGCCTCCAAAGTGAAAAGTAGGATGTTCGGGATTCACAGCTACAGAGATTGAGTAAGTCAAGGATGTCACTGTCACCTTCATAATGGGCAGGGGGGCACACTCGTTACTGGAGGCAGGAGAGAGGTCATAGCAGACCGCAGAACCAGAGGCTGCCAGGGCAATGTTAATGGGAACCTTGGCTTTATCTTTTCTTCTGTTCCCCAGGCTGGCAGCAGACAGGCATGATAGCAAAAGAGCAGGTGTGTAGCTCTTCACATTCCCTTCTGCTGTGGATACATACGTGTCTCCCATCCCCACCCGTCCTTTGGTTTACAGTGGTGAGGCTGAGCTGCCAAACATGCTGTTCCCCACCACCACAGCACAGCCGCAGTTTCCACACAAGGGTGGTTTGGGGAAATGACCTCTGTCCTCTTCAAATAGGACCACAGAGAACCACCCAATTGCCACTTCCTGTTGTGTCCTCACTGGGGATGGCATTCCCTGGAGGCAGGAAAGGTCCCTTGGGATGTGGTGGACTCTGCCCTGTGAGGATCATGCACATTGGTAAAGGTGGTTAGCTGCATCATCATCTTGCAGAGCATATGTAGCTGACAGGTCATAGACAACAGCCACTCAAGGGCCACAAGCTCCTTCCATTCCTTTCTCCTGGCTAATGGTGATGAGCTGACTTTTTATCCAGAGTTGTGCAAAGGGCTTTATCTTATATAGGCTGGAAGAGGGACTCAGTATAGTTCTGAGATATGGAGCTGATGGGTCAGAACTAGAGTGATGATGGTAGCCGTTTGCTCTTAGGTAATATGTAGCCTGCTCCACCTCATCCACCTGCCTACTTGCTGAACTGGTACCAGCTTTAAAGCAGGGCTTGTGTGCCTCTAAGAACTCTGTGTAGAGCCAGGAGGGACCAGAGCACCTGAACCTCAGCATGAGTGGTTTCCTGGGATTCTGAAAAGCTCCTGGTACAGGGAGTATGGTGATGGGTTTGGGCTGAACCATCTTCCCTGGAGTTACCCAGCTTCCCCAACTGACCAATCATGATCTACAGCAAGGACACTGTTGTAGAATGGAGTTCTTCCTGTGAAACAGCCATCATCTTCATCAGATTGGCTAGGCATCCTGGAGTTTTATTACAATCTGGCCTATGGATAGTTGACATTCCCTCATAGAAGGAGGACATGGTGGCATCACTGGGCCTTCATCTATAGCCCGCCCCTTTAGTCTTTGTATGCAAACCTACCCTAGCTGTAGGGTGTTAGATATATAAACGAGGGGGTTATTTGAAAAGAATGTTGCACTTATGGGCCTATGGGAAAGCCATTATTTGCGATGTGGTGGTTGGAATGAGAATGACCCTTAAAAGCTCATCTATTTGAATACTTGGTTCCCAGTTAGGGGAACTATTTAGGAAGGATTAAGAGATATAGCCTGTTGATGGAGGTGCTTCCCTGGGAAGTGGGCTTTGAGGCCCCTGCTGCTGCCATTCCCACTTAGTGCTCTCTCTGTCTCTGTCTCTGTCTCTTTCATTATCTCAACATGTAAGCTCTTATCTGCTCTTTTACTACCATGCCTGTCTGCTACAGTGGTCACAGATCTCTTATGCCCCTGGAACTGTGAGCCCTAAATTAAAAGCTTTCTTTTCTAAGTGGCTTTGGTCTGAGTGCTTTGCCATGTAAATAGAAAGGTGAACTATAACACAGGGTGAAGACTTTCCAGTACAGCTACTTTGGGGCTATCTACTTTCCAGCCAGTAACCCCTTACTCATGCTCTGTAAGCCTGATAACCTCACTAGTTTCCTAAGGTGAATTTTGGTGAAACTATACCTTGATTTGTCCTTGAGACCTTATAAGGAAGGAGCTGACATTGTTAAATCTTCCCTAGGAAAGCATTCTCTAAACAGACATCATGGACTATGTGAGAGTCAATCTTGTGTGCACATGTATATGGATGTGGATATGTGCAATGTATGTACATGCATATAGAGGTTAGGGATTGGCCTTTGGTATTGTCCCTCGGGATAGCAGTTTACCTTGTTTGTCTAGCACCCAGGGCCTGTCAATCAGCTCAGACTGGCTGGCCAGGGAGCCCCAGGGATCTTTCTGTCTATATCTACTCCTTGCTCAGAATACAGGCTTTGTATGCAGATGCTGGGGATCAAACTCATGTCCTCACATTGAAAAGACAAGCACTTTAGAGACTGAGTCTCTCTAGCCCTTCCAGTGAGTGTCTTAAAGGCACCTTGGCTTTCTGAGATGTGGAGGAGCACTGTTTCCTCCATGCCTGTCTTGGGTTACTAATGTTCCCTTCTGCTGGGGACCAGGAAACTGTCACAGCCATGGCTTCTAAAGATACCGGAAAAGATGCCTGGGAGATTGGGGTGACCGTTCACCAAACTGAAATTGCATTCACCAGCCTTAAGGTGAAGTTGGCTGACTTGATCAGAGGAACAAAGGAGATAAATATGAAAGTGGGAGGATCAGTTGTCATGCCGACCAACACCCTGGGAATAACCACGGGATAACTGCCTAGTGGTGAAGATGTCAGATCTGTTCTAGGTGAGAATCACAGCGATTCAGTGATTGCACAATCCTTCTGGGATTAAACAGCATACATCCATCAGTACTGAGCCAGCTCAGAAACTGAAGCCACTGTTACAGATGCCTACATATTTATTTTAATAGACAAGCTTAAACTTAATTGTTCAGCAAATACAAAAGAAAAACATGTTAAGCAGGGTAGACAATTGTGTAGGGCTGGTTATCATTTGAGCACTCTGTGCTCCTGCCTCGGGAAAAGTCCTGAGAATCCCACACAGCCTGTTCTCATTGCTTCAAACTTTCATCTCATTGGTGATGGTTGAATGTACCATCAAGGACTGGCCCCAAAGGACTTTTAGACAACAATCTCGTGGGTATGTGACATTTCACAATAGGCCTCTTGACTTTTCAGGGGTAACTCAGAGACTTCTTCAAGGGATTTAGTGAAGAGAAAGTAGACGTTCTGTGTCTCAGGGAATGATGTTGCAACACATACCTGTTCACACACACACACACACACACACACACACACACACACTCCACACATGTTTAGTGCATGTGAATGCATACATCCCTAGAGCAAACATGTGCCCGAGAAAGACTCTCCCAAGTGTCTTCTGTATTCCTCATCTACCTCCCACAGGGGAATGTTGTCACTTCCTTGTGATGAGATTGTGAATGGTGCTCAGGTATTATGGGGTAGGCAAGAAAGCATTCCCAGGGGTTCCATGAAAGATGTATACCACAACAGTGGATTGTCTGAGGCTTGTATTTGAGAGCCAAAGAGATGGATGTCTGATCCAGGTCCATGCACACGTGCATGCGCACATACACACACGTACAAAAAACATACACAATATACATACAGAAGTGACCTTTGAACACTCATATGTATGTGTAATGAAGTAAGAGTACATAGCTGCACGTATATGTACATGCATTTGTGCACAGACAGCCATGCATATACTTATGTATACACACGTGGAGCCACACTCACCCATCAACCAGAACCATCAGATGTATGAAGAGGTTTGGTAGAGTCAAGTGTTTCTGGCATCCTCGAGAATCATCCAGAGCCTGCAGGGGTAACATACATAAGACATTAAACACCTAGAAGCCTTGTCTCCAGGCTCCTCCATAGCTGGCTTTCCTGCTGCCCCACCACAGATTGATGCAGAGTCCTGAGCTCCCAGCCTCAGTCTCACTGTGACAAAACCCTTTCACGTTTCCTAAGAGAGCTGGAGTTGAGGAAAGTCTTCTGTGTGTGCCACACCTGAAGGCAGAGGCATGATCATGAGTCTAGGCTGAGTCCTGGTGTTTGAAGAGCTCAAAGTCAAAATCCTTGGAGATTTAGTATCAAGGCTGTTTCAGCTCAGTCCCAGGTGCCATCTACTGGGCCTGTCCTCTCTCTATGGTCTGGAACTCAAGTTGGAGCACAGGCCACAGTGGGTATGAGGATATTAAAAGGATGTGCATTGCCCTGAACTCTAAGGCAGGAGGTATCTGGGAGGTCTAGTCTTCCCAATGCAGGCAAGTTTTCCATCCTTATCTTCTATTGCAGCTCCTGCTCCCAGGAAGCTGGGGTTCTGTCCACCATTATCAGCCCCACTCTGAAGCACCTATAACCATCATAGTTGACTAGAGTCCTAAGTACCTAATCTTCCAGGGGTCTTCTCATACCTCAAGTGGGATTGCATGAGGTTTGCAATGCACCTAGACTGGTGCATTATGCTGGCTTCCAGCTAGCTGCCATGCTAGGCTGCAAAGCATCTTGCCTGGATTGCACATAGCTCCTGCCAGGCTGAAGCACAGGGCATGTCCCACAGTGAAAACCAGGCAGAGCTATTCTGCCACAAACACCTCTCCAGCTCTCCTTTATAAAGAAAAGAAAAAGTCAGAAACTTTCTCTCCAGGCCAAGGATAAATTAGCTAAGGACAAATGCGGCACAATGATCATTTATCATCCAGCCCAGAGAGGATGCTGGGAGCTGTCCTGGCCTGTGACTCAAGGTTAGAAGCCTAGCTTTCCCTAGTTATTTCTATTTTTAACAATTGCGTTCAGGCCTTCTGCAAAAATAGCAAGAGGTGAGACCATTTGGAGAGCTAAAGTGTTCCCTTTTGTCAGGAAACCGCGGGATGCAGGGAAAACGCGGCCAGGATTTCAGCAAATGCCACAGAGTCCTCCATCCACTGAGCTAAAACTGGCCCTGAGTACCACTCTGATCTAAAGAGGGAAAGTGGATAAACTGAGGCCAGAGAGAGCAGAGGGTTATTTACATGTTCTTTAGTACCTCTGGCCATTTGGATATGCAGAGTGAGGGCTTCAGGAATGAGTCGTGGCTATATAATGTGATTGACATTAATGGGGTCCTGAGAGCCTGGCCTGAGAAAGGAGATAGAAGAACTGGGAGCTATAGTCTGTGTTCTATATTCTCTACTGCCCAGTGCTGGTAGCATATCCTCTGGCTAACCTTTGGGAATGCATCCTCGCCCACACCACGACTGGATACCAGACAAGGTCCCCACAACAAGGAAATTAGCACATATTCAGGAAGGCAGATAGAAATGTAGGGGGCATTTGAAGGCACACTTTTGCTTCAGGCATGCACAGAACACTTGTGAGCTGAGCCTGTATATGTTTGCATGTGAACTTTGTGTGTTGCAAGTATGCTAGCCACTATCAGAGAACCAGAACACTAAGCTTCTCTAAATGCCTCAGGAGGTTCAACCAAGATCTTTCTGCTTAGTAGGTGGGCATCAGCATTTGTGTCCAAGGGGTTGTTGAGATCCAGTCAGCCTTGGCCCTGTGAACCTATAGTATAGAGCCATTGAGCAGGGCCATGTACTCAGCTGCAGAGCAATGACTACATGTCTGGGCCCTGTGTGCACAGAAGGGCCTGGCACCTCTCGCATGTCCATCTCCTAAACACCACAGGTCCTCTGGTCCCTTCTGCTCTGCTTACTCATTTTCTATCTCTCTCCCTGAGAGAAAGGGTTGACCCAACATGACTGGAGAAAAGGTTTCTTAACCATTGGCTTGGTGCTCTGATATCCTCTGGGGTCCTTAGGGCTTCTTACAACATTGGTGGCTTGGGGGTCTCTTGTCTTCTGTGTACCCCACCTATGATGTTGATCTGGATTCTGTCTGCCCTGCTTGTCTATGACCTACTCTTACATCTGAATATATTTTCTGACTTCCTAAATTTCTAACTGCCTGTGTTGCACTCCTGGCCCTCATAATGGAGCCAGTATGATAGAGGGGCCTAGGATGAGCCACTAGGAGGCCCTGCCAGATTCTGTCTCCACTCACCCAGGGGTGCTGTAGCAACTACGACAGGGGCTGATAACATACAGCCCAGTTAGAGCACTGAATCCCTAGTCCCTCAGAAACCAGGCATGCTGGCCTCATCTATAATCTATAATTGGGAGGTAGAGGCAGAAGGATCAGAGTTCAAGGTTATCCTTGGCTAAGTAACAATATGGAGTCTAGACAGAGATATGTGAGACCTTCTCTCAATAAACAAAAGACCTTAGGAGATAACTTAGTTGGAGGTGCAAACACACAAGTCTGAGTTGGAGCCTCAGAAACCACATTTTTTTTTTTTAAAGCTGAACATGGTGATATGTGTTTGTTTGTAATCCCAGTGCCAGAGAAGCAAAAGCAGGTGGGTTCCTGGTACTCACTAGCCAACCAGCTTAGCCTGTTTGGTGAATTATAGGCTACTGAGTGCCGTTACTTTTAAAAAAGGGAAGGGAGGCAGGGAAGGAAGAAGGAATAGAGGAAGGAAGGAAGGAAAAGATGGAACCTGAGGAGAGACACTCAAGGTCATACTCTACACACACATATGTACATGGACACACACACACCCACACACCCCCACTTGTGAGATCAGGCTCCCACCAGCCCCATCCGTAAGAAAGTATACATCAGGGAAAAGCAGTCTGTGGTGGTAGAAATCAGGACAGTGTCATCTAGGGGGCGAGGGGACAGATGGCCATGGGGAGGCAACAAAATGAAGGAAATAGCTTGGGCAACCTGTCCAGAATCTTATCATGTGCTCTCCTGGCTCCATCATCCCCTGGGCTTCTGAGGACAAAGTGTCGCACTATGCAGGTGCCCGAGGCATTGAAACGAGTAGGATGCCCCTAAACTGTTTATTGGCACCCAGGAGGGGAAGAGGCTATATGATGGAGAAAAAAAATGTAGAAGGAGAGAAGCTTTCATCCCTGGGGTGGGGGCCTGGCTCGGGTGGTGAAGTGCTCTCTTTGAAAGTCTGAGAGCATGAGTTCAAGCCTCAGAGCTACATAAAAAGCTGACCGTGGTGGTGCAGGCTTTCAGTCCCTTTGCAGGGAGTCAGGGTAGGGGTGGCATGGAGACAGCTCAGTTGAATGACAAGCCCTATGCAAATGAGAGGTACTGTCTAAAATCAAGGTGGACAGATAGCCTCTGAGGAACAAAACCCAAGTTTGATCTCTGGCCTCTGTACACACACACACATACACACACACACACACACACACACACACACACACACACACACACACACATCTTACATCCCTGAAGATGTTGCCTGCATATATTCCTGTGGGGGAATGTTATGTTTCCAACATTTGTGGATATAAAGGTAAATGATGACTTATGGAAATTATTAGAACATGATGTAATCTTCACAAAGATAGTTTTCTCAAAATGACCTGGATCCTGAAGAAATAGTGCTGATTGTAAATTTTAGAAAGTTGTGTACTCGGGGCTGGAGAGATGGCTCAGCGGTTAAGAGCATTGACTACTCTTTCAGAGGACCGGGGTTCGATTCCCAGCACCCACATGGCAGCTCACAACTGTCTGTAGTTCCAGTTCCTAGTTCCAGGCAAACACCAAGACAAATAAATAAGTAAATTAAAAGAAAAAAGATCCAGCTGTCCTTTAAAAAAAAAAAAAAGAAAAAGAAAAAAAAAAAAAGAAAGTTGTGTACTCAAGACTGACCAACAGAATGTGCTTGTGTAATAGATGTGGGTATGTGCGGGGGTCTCGAAAGTAAAATTGCTTGGGGGAGGGGTGTTTATATAACTTAAACTGGCCTTGAACTCGCTATGTGGCTGAGGGTGGCCTTGAACTTCTGATCCTCACACCTCTGCTTCCTGAGTGGTAGGATTAGAGATAATCTTCATCACGCCCTGCTTTCAAATTTGACAAGCTAGTCTTACTAACATGGAAGAGGTCCAGGGCCTAGATAAGAAGATTCGGGTGAAGTCAGATGGAGATAAGAACAGAGCCCAGGCCAGAAGGACATCTCCAGCCTTTGCAGAAGCAGCTGAGGGTGCCCTGGGGGTAAGAGGGCTGTAGTCAGCTCAACCTCTGACCCAGGCCGCTTATAATTACAACAACCGAGATCAGTGGTGTGAACATTCTCCCAAAATGAGGCAGGAGAAACTAATTACTTTGAAGAAAAAAAAAAAAAAAAAAGCTGAGATAATGGAGAATGAGGTGTGTGTAAATATTTTTATCTTCTAATCAACTGTGATTAGAGAAGCCTGATGTCTTAGCTGGAGTCTGGGGAGAAATTCGGCCTTCCTCCATCCTGGCCATTACTTAACCAGGGGGCTGACAGTGGGGGAAACAAATCAGGGCTGGTTCATTTTACGGCTCATTAACCAGCATAACAGATACCCATTACCGCTTTTTGGCATTAAGGAGATTTTGAAAATGTATACGTCGCTAATGACACTGGAGTTAGTAAGGTCAGAGTGAACATTAATGGAATTCTCTCTGCACAGCCTAAGTGCTCCCATTTCCTCCTCCTGGAAATGAGTGGTGCTATTAAAAGCAGGGCTGAGCCCACACTGTGGGGACCAATTGCACCCAAAGCCGCCTAACACACCATCCACCCACAAACTCCTCTGAGAGGGGAGGGGGCAGAGGCTGTGTCCCTCTAGGATAGCAAAACTGACCTAACGGTCTCAGTGAGAGCATCATTTGGCTTTGCCCCCTCAGTGCCTTCCCCAGGTGGGGGAGAGCTCAGGTCATTACCCTTTGGAAAGATTCTCTTGATTTTAGTCCTTTCTTAGGTCAGTGGCATCTGATGCCTTGTACAGTTAAACAAACAAACCCCATGAGGATTTGTAAGTAAAACTGAACATCAGAATGATCCTGCAATGGAAGGTGCCAGTGATGTGGCTGCATGCCTTCCCCCATCTCATCCCAGCCCTATGTATCAAGATGTTCCTCCCAGACTAATGGATCTCAGTGCCCTTCCAGATCTTGGATTTGGGGAGCCACAATGTCTCCTTGAATGGGCTGCCAGCCCAGATGGTAAACTGATAAACATGCTTTCTTCCAATTAGAAGTTGAAGAAGACACTCACTGATGAAGGTCTCTTCCCAACATCAAGAATCACTGCTAGAGAGTAACATGTGACTGCATGGTGCATCCCTAGCTAGCCTAGCATCTGTGGACGCCTGCCTATAACCTCTGTGGTGATAAACTGCATGGCTGGGGGTTAGTTAGCATTACAGGCTGCCCTGAATTTAGATTTCCAACACTTCACAAATCACATTCAACTCAGGACCAACCAGAGAAGGCTAATTGGTCCTGACCTACTACACAGAATTCTCCACCCCCAGCTCAGGCATATGCTCCCCTCCTTTGGCACCCAGCCACTTCTTCCACTGCAGAGCTCATGAGCTTCTGCCTGATGATGTCCTCAACTTCAAACAAAGCCATTGCAGACAGGATTTGAGGGTTTATGTACCACAATGTGTGCCAGAATTACAAAGAAGGGGCTAGAGAGATATCCAGTGGGTAAAGTACTTCCTGTAGAAGCATTAGGATATGACCCCACATAAAAAACAAGGCATAGTGGTACATGTGTCTAATCTCAGTGCTGAGGAGATGGAGACAGGCAGATCCCTGGAGATCATGGGCCAGCCAGTTGAACCTAAATTGGTGATCTTCAAGTTCACTGACAGACTCTGTCTCAAAGAATACAGTAGACAATAATCAAGGAATGAATGACACCAGGGTTTGTCTTCTGGCTTCCATGAGTATGCACCCTGGGCTTGATCATCAGCATCAAATAAAGTAGGCATGGCAGCTCATGTCTGTAATTCCATCACCCTCAAGGTAGAGACAGGGGAATTGGGAGTCAAGGTCATCCTTGGCCACATAGTGAGTTTGGTGCCAAGGCTTGGATACATGATAGCATGTTTGAAAAAAAAAAAAAGAAAAAAGAAAGAAGAAGAGAAAGAAGGAAAGAAAGAGAGAAAGGAAGAAAGAAAGGAAGGAAGAAAGGAAGGAAGGAAAGTTCCAAATAGAAAACTGGAGCAGGAGAGATGGCTCAGTGGTTAAGAGCATTAGCTGTTCTTCCAGAAAATTCGAGTTTGTTCCCAGCACCTGTGTGGTAGCTCACAGTCATCTATAATTCCAATTCCAAGGGATCTAATACTCTCTTCTTACCTTCATGAATACAAGTCATGCACTTGGTGGTACACAGACATACATGTAAGAAAAACATCCGTACACACAAAATATAAAACAAAATAGAAAACCTAGGCATGCTCTGAAGAAGTGTTTTCTAAAGCACATGTTGCAATGACCCTGGATCTATCATCAGGTTATCTGATGCTTTTCTGCTGAGCTTGCAGAGGGTGGTGTCTTGTTACTTTCCTATTGCTGTGATAAAACACTATCACAGAGGCAACTTAGAGAAGAAAGTTTATTCAGGGCTTATGGTTCCAGAGGAGAAAAGACTATGGCAGGGGATTGGAAGTAATAGGCAACATGCAGCTATAGCAGTTCATATATTGAACCACATACAGAAAGCTGAGAAAGCTAACTTGAAACTCAGTGACACACCTTTTCCATCAAAACCACACACCTCCTATCCTTCCCAAACAGCCACCAACTGGGGACCAAATGTCAATAACTTATGGGGGTCATCCAAACTACCACGTTTCATTCTCTGTTCCCCATAGTCTTATGACCATATCATAATATAGAAATTGGTACCAGAAGTGGGATATTGCTGTGACATATCTAATCATGTTTGTTTGTTTTGTTTTTTGAATATTGTGAGACTTCAGAACTTTGGACTAGAAAAGCATGTTGTAAAGGATTCTGTCCCGGACTTTCCAGGCCTGGACCAAAGGTTTAGTCTCACTCTTGGCCCTGCTTTGCCTCAAATAATCACACACAGGCTTATATAACTTTTACGCTGATTGACCTAGGGCACAGGCATATAATATGCTAACTCTTTCATCTGAACTCAGCTCATCTTGTTCAGCTGTGCGGCTTGGTACCTTTTCTCAGAGCAGCATTTCCTCTGCATCTCCTGGCAGCTCCGGAGACTCTGGCATCTGTGTCTGCTCTGAGATGTTCCTGAGTTTTCTTAGCCTGGTAGCCATGCCCACACTTTCTGTTTGCCTTTGGCCAATCAGCTTTTATTAAACCTGATTAAGGCAGGACAAATATTTACTTTATCAGGATAATCCCACTACAAAAGCAGTTGAGCACACTAAGCATAGCTTAATGGTCACAGTTGTAGGAGCTTGGAAGACAGCAGTCTTGGAAGCTAAGTAGACTCTAGAGCCTGGCTCAAGAGGTTCATAGAGGGACACTATTAGCAACCGGACTGGAGACAGTTCTGTGGCATGTTGACAAAGAATGTGACTGCTTTCTGCCCTGGTCTTAAGAATTTGCTCAAGGTTGAATTTAGAATTAATGGAGTAAAATTTTCAGCCTCATTGCACTATTATTAATAATCACCCTTATACAGGTTTATAATGAAAAGGAACGAGTGAGGAAGAAATAAATACAAAGCTTGGAGAGAAAAAGGACACTGGCAAGCTAAATGTTTCAGTCAGGTTTGAGCAATAGCTCAGTTGTTAAACACTTGTACTGCTCTTCCTGAGGACCCAAGTTCAATTCCCAGTACCCATATCAGGCTGCTTATGGCCACCTATAATTCCAGTTCCAGGGTATCTGATGCTTCTAACATTCAGGGATATTCACACTCACATGCACATATGAGTGACTAAAAATAAAATAAATCAAATTATAGGTAAAGCTAAGAGAGGTTGTCACTGTTAAGGAGATTACTGTCACTAAGAAAAGGTCATTCTGCATCAGAATAAAGGGGGTACCTTTAGGGAAAGAGCCCTGCCCAGCAAAGCATCTAAGGAGTAAAAGGAAAAGGCCCAAGGAATTCTCTGCTCCCCCAAAGCAGCCACCAAATAAAAGCTTCTACTAATGTGCTTCAAGGAGGCTAGAATCCATCCCCAGCCAAACTTGGAAGTGTTGCCCATGGGATGCTGGTTTTAGAGTCATGAAGAATCTGTGAGTAAATGGCATACGGAATCTTTCATAAAGAGGAAGTTGCCAAAGTCAGGCAATATGAGGCAGCGCATTCCCTGTGTGTTGGCCCTGAAGGCAAGAGACCCTGGGAAGCCATTATGCGAAGCTATGAAAACGATGGCTAAATTGCTACGCTGGAAATGCTAGAGCTAGGGGTTATCTACTGAGGAGACTTGAAAGCAGATAGTGGAAGCAGCCCAAGAGAGAGATGTGTTTTGCAGGCAACAAAGCTGGAGGGTAAAGCCCACTAAGTCCTTTGAGTCTGATATGAAATTATGAAATTTTTGGCTTTGACTTTTCAATTCTCCTTTCTCAGGCTACAGAGGACTTGAGATGACAGGTCTACCAGATGGCCAAAAGATGTCTACAGAAAACTGAAACACATGATTTAGAGTTACCTCAAGTCTGTTTTTGGAAATTTCTAAGCAAGCAATGATCAGGTGCAGGAACTAGAGCTCCATCAGCTTTGGAAGAGAAGGTAGGAATCATGAGCAAGGAGGTGACCTAGCAAGGGCCCTGGAGAGTGTCACACCAGCTGTGACACCACCCTCCATGCTTCCTGTGCCTGAGACAAAACACTGTTTCTTTTAGCCTCTGCTATTGTGGGCTTGTTTATGCAGCTGAAGCTAATCACAGGGCCACCAAATGACACTGGGGAGGTGCAGCATGACATTGCAGCTTCTCCTCAAAAGGCACATGCCCTCCCTTGTCAGCATCCCCGCCACACCTCAGCTCCATAGTGCACGGTGACCCCTCAAGCTCCAGAATGTCACATCAGAGCATCTGGAAGAGTCTCTGCCCCCTGGCACACTCAGAGGTAGCTCTCAGAACCCACATATCCACTACTTATGAAACCTTCCTTCTAAGCTCGGGGATCAGATTTAAGGGCTGTGACTCTGTTACCCAATGGCTTGATTCAGTTTTACTATCCTGTTTTCAACTCCATTAGCCTAAAGGGAAAAAATATTCTTACTACATTGTTTTCAGAGAAATCAGCCAGATAACAACATGGGCAGCATCCAGTGGTATCCAGAAGCCATGGTGGGCTGTGCCAGGTCAGGATTCCAGGTCTGCCTTTGGTTTGGTTCTGACCCTTTCAGGCTGCCTGTTCTACAGAAAGAATGAGGCAGATTGCTCTGTGACACCCACAGAAAATTTCTTAAACTGTTCCTACTTGAGACCCCTTTTCACCCAAGAAGTATGTGTGTGTGTATGTATGTGTGCACATGTGCAGGCATGCATGAATGGATGCCTGAACATGTTTCACATGTGATTGTGTACATGCCTGGTGCATGTGTGGAGGTCACCTTGTTTGGGACAAGATTTCTTTTTTTTTTTTCTGTCTCAAAAGTCCAGGCTAGCTGGTCTGAAATCTTTCAGGGTTTCTCCAGCTTCTCTCTGCCTCCCATCCTCCAATAGGAATGCTGGAAATAAAGATACTTGCACTATGAATGCCAAGGTTTTGTGGGGGCTCTAGGGGCTCAAACTCAGGTCTACATGCTTGTACAAGAAGCATCTTACACACTGATTCACCCCTCCCCAGACTTCACCTAAGGAATTTTTATGTAACTCCATGTTGTGTGACACTGCTCCTGGGGAGATGTGAACAAACATCTACTCTCCTCAGATAGAGAACTGATGACAGATCAAAGTAACAAGACCTCTAAAGTCCAGCTTGGTGAAGCAATGAATTTATTGTGGTCACTTGCATGAGTGTGGATAAGAGGTTACTTATAGAATCAGAGACCTCTCAAATGCAGCTGCATCACAGAAAACCCACCAGACCACAGGAGACAGCTAGAACTCTGGAATTCTCTGCATGACATGCAGTCACTCAACAGGTAAGTAGTCATCTCAGCAGTTTTCACAGCTTAGAAACCTTGAGGAGGGAGGGGTCTTGTACATCTGGTAAGTGTTAGGAACTTCCTGAGATTTGTGAGTTATTATTTTCTGATTCTTAATGAGCATCCTTTAGGTCAGCAGTTCTCAACCTTCCTAATGCTGTGACACTTTAATACAGCCTCTCATGTTGTGATGACCCCTAACCATAGTTATTTTGTTGCTACTTTATGACTGTAATTTTGCTACTGTTATGAATGGTAATGTCAATATCTGATATGTGAGTCCCCAAAGGAGTAGTGACCCAGAGAACCTCTGATCTAGGGTGGAATGTTTCAATTCAGAAAAAACAGATAGACAACACTTTTGATAGAAAGATATCTGTGTATATAAAACAGGTACATAAATCAAACATTTACTGATATAAAATCATAAACAAATTAAACTTTAAAATAATTAATATATATATGATTTTACAATTTACTAAAGACAAAATCAAATTTACATACCAATGAGATGGATATGCCTATTGAATCCAATCCAATTAAAAATATGCTATTTATATTAATGCTTGCATGATGAGGAAAATATAGAAAGTCTTTGTGTTCTGTAATTAAATCATTGTATTTCTGAAAGAACAGAGCACTTTGTGCAGTTAAAAAAAAAACCTCCTACAATTTATAACATATAATAGTCCCAAATCTAGCCAAGGTGTCTGAGGCAGCATCTGTTGCATGTGTTAAATGTATGACAACATTGACAGTGCATGTTGTCTATCAGCACCAAAGCAGTGAAGCCTCATGATACAACATGGGTGAATGCTGCCAGAAACATGTTGAATTCCTAATGCATTTGAGTGTTTTAAAAACAGAGTGTCATATAGCCTGAGATGGCTGCAAACTTACTGTATAGCCAAGGATGACCTTGAACTTCTGAACATCTTGCCACTACCTCCCAGAATTGGGATTATAGACATGCACTACCATTCCTGATTTATGCAATGCTTGGATGTAACACAGAGCTTTGCGTGTAGCTTGATAAACACTCTACCAACTGAAATATGTCTCTAAACCCCCAAATATGTTTGATTTTTCCTATTTTTTCCTTTTTTGAAATTTTTTTTAATGTAAAGATTATTTTTTTCCCATACCCACCACTGCTCCCCATCCTGCCCCTTCTCCCAGTCCTCCCGCAGGGTCTCTCCACCCCAGTCCCCAGTTTCTTTGACAAGTTGGCTTGGTTGTTGTGTCTTCTCTTCAGAACAGAACAGTAACTAAGTAACTAAAAGAAACTAAAACAGACTGTGACCTCAGCTTTGCTGGGTAAAATAAAGGTGATGTATCTTTACCTGACCAGGGGCTTGCTAGGTAGATCAGTCTGGCCTTGAACTGATAGTGCTTGGCCTACCTAAGCCTCTCAAGAACTGGGATTAAAGTCAAGCGTCATCACATCCTGACTTAAAATATTTTTAACATTATACATATGTTTTGCCTACATGTATGTCTGTGTAATGCATATATGCCTGATGCCAGAAGAGGGTGTTAGGTCCCCTGGAACTGTATTTAACAGATATTTGTGAGTTACCATGTGGGTGCTGGGAATTAAACTCAGGTTCTCTGGAAGAATAATACATGATTTTAACCTCACAGCTATTGCTCCAGGGCCCCACTAAACATCACTAAAAATTTCCAAACCACATAGCTCCAGATGTATCATTAAGTACACCTGTCAGAATATCTGACAAAAAAAAAATGTGAAGGAGGAAGGGCTTATTCGGGGTCACCTCATCCATGATGGGCGATGACGGGAGCTTGCAGGAGAGGATCACATTGTGTCCACAGTCAGGAAGCAGAGAGAGATGGATGTTAGTGCTCAGCTCACTTTCTCCTTTTTATTCAGTCAGGTCCTCAGCCTAGGGAATGGCAATGCCCATATTCAGGGTGAGTCTCCATGTATCTGTTAAATCTCTCTACAAACACCCTTACAGACAGGCCCAGAGGTATTTCTTACTTAAGTCTAAATCTAGTCTAATGAACCATTGTACCAACCAAATGAGCAAATAATGCTAGGACAGTTCATAAATCACAGATACAAAAACTGCAAGAACTGGTGAGATAAAAAATGAAGATTTATGTGTGGAGTGATGATAGAACACTTAGTAGCCAAGCTTGGGGACAGAGAGGTACATACATATGAATATAAGTAAATAAACTGGAAAATTCCATGGCTTAAAGTAAGTAGAGCCGGCGACATGGTTTAGAGGGTTAGTGTTTTTGCCTAGCACACATGAGTCCCTGCTTATAATCTCAGTGCTTGGGAACTAGACGCAGAAGGATCAGAAATTCAGGTTATTCTCAATTAGATAGCAAATTCGATGCCAGCCAAGGCTACATGAGAGCCTGTGTCAAAAATAAAGGTATATGGTCGATCAGTGATTCAAGAGACACATTACAATAATGGCTGTGTGTCCAGCTGATCCTCACAAAGTGTTTGTGCTGACTCTATGGGCTGAGTCTGCAGGGAGCCCTGGCCACATCTGACCTTTATGAAGGGAGTCCACTCATATACGACAGAAGACATTTTGATTTGAGTAAACAAGTTAGATGGAAACAAAATAGTGGGGACATCAGACAGGTCTCTTGCTGTCTAATAATTTCTTAGACTTTTATTATATTTTATCATTTAAAAATTATCTAGGGTCTGTGTGGATGGCTCAGCAGTTAAGAACACTTGCTGAACTTTCAAATATTGAGAGTAATTCCCAGCATCCATACTGGGGGCCTTGCAACCTCCAGCTTCAGGGATACCCAACACCTCTGGTCTCTGAGAGCATTTGCACTAATGTGTGGATACTCAGCACATACACACAAATATATATACTTAAAAATATAACAATCTTTAAAGAAATCTATGCCCTGACATATATATGGAGGTCAGAGAAACACTTTGAGGTTTGGCCTTTGCCTTCTACCTTGTTTGACACAGGGGTCTTTGTTGCTCTCCACTGAGAATGTCAGGCTCACTGACCCATTGGCTACTAGAAATTCTCTTGTCTCTGTCTTCTATCTCACTATAGGAATGCTGGGATTACAAAGTACAGCATCGGTTTTTACAAGGGTATGGGAGATTGAACTCAGGTCCTCATAATTGCAGGATGAGCATTTTACCCACTAAACCATCTGCTTAGCCCCTGGAGATCATATGTAAACAGAACACCTTCTCTTTGTATTGGTGGTGCTAGTCACAGTGTGATGGCTTCAGTTAGTTTCATTGGTATTTACCATTAACATTTTCTTTATTGGTAACGTAAATCTAGCCAGTCCACAAAGCACTAAGCCACAGCTTGATCCATGGCATCTGCCAGCATCTGCAAAGCATGTGCTCCTGTAGGTACTGTTGTCAGAGTTGTTTGTATCAGAGCCTGGGTTAGAATAACCTAAGAGCCAGCCTCTGCCACTGTCCTCTGGAGACCAACTACATAAGCATAAAATGCAAAAGAAGTGGCTTATTTAATGTGGTTGTATTGTGGAAAAGGAACAAACAGATCCCATGGTCCCCAAGTTCATCTAGGTCCTGAAAGGAGGTTTAGATTTAAATAGAGGGCAAGAGGTCCACAGAGAGAGCCAAACAGTCTTGTCAAGGTGTCTTGTCTCACCAATCATCACTGTCTTGGCTCTAGTCTTCTCTACAGGGTGGTCTGACAAGCTTGTCAAAACTGTGTGAATTCTGTTTCCTGGAGACAAGCTCCTCCTCTGGCTGACACCAGGCTTCAGCCTCATCCTTTGAAATATTTCAATTTCAGAACCTACCTGAACACCCAAGAAAGACTATTATGATATAACAAAAGCCTCTCAAATTATGCTTTCCCTAGCACAATCAGACCCTGCTTTCAGATAATAGATGTTCCCCCAATCGACCCTATCTAGTCAATCTAAATTTTCCTGACTCCTCTCAAGAACACTCAGATATACTCCAGATAAGTACTCCAGCCAACCAACCACCCAAATTTTCCTGCCTATTGCCTATGTTAAGTGTGGGATCACTTCCCTTTCCCTGAGATCTCTCCCCTTTATCCTGGTCTTGAGACTCTTCTTCCAAACTACCAGGACCACAAACCTAAAAGTTTCAAATGTACATCCAAGATTAAAATTTTTTTCTAAACTCCTTAACTTTACCTCTGTTCCTAGTTTATCTGTCCCAACAGATTTCAAATCAACTGTAGATTTCTCCAGGAACAGCAGCCCCAGCCCCAGCTGTTTCCTTGGAATCTGCATCCTGGTCCTGCCTCACATTTCCCTAGCCTCAGATAGTTCCACAAAACCTGGACATCGACTTACACAGTCTACTCTTCCTGACTTTGACCAGTAACCCAGATTTCTTGGGTCCCCTAACAACAATGCCACAATGTCAGCAGGAAGCAGTCAGAAGGATGCCCACTTATTCAACACCCATTAATAAAACAAACAGTGGGAATGAAGAGACTCTAGCCAGCCCAAGCATGGCAAACATGGCTTTGGCAGGCCTTGCCCTTCCCCCACATCCCCCATCAGATTACATTCCTAAAGCCAGCCACCAAGGTCTATTCATTTATTTGGCCACTTCCTCCTCCTGAGGCTGACCACCAAGGTCCAGCTATCAAAGTATCGAAGCCCAGCAATCAAAAGTCTCCTTTGGCTCACCTAATTAACATGCCCAAATTAAGATTAAATACTACATCCAAACACAGGGTTTTCCTCTTTACCTTTATAAACTGTCATTTGCCTAAGGGTCATGTCTGTCTCCTCTCTATCCAGAGGCAGTCCTTTGTCACTACAGGACAAATACCATTGCCCCCTTCTCTTGCTCCCTTGTCCTTCTCCCTCATTCTCTATCTGGGGAAAATAAATCTCTTGTGATGAAATTGGTCTTCTATGTCTGGTGCTGAATTCAGGTCCCTTCATCCTTCTCTTAGAATAAGATTCCTGGAAAATTCCAACTTTTGAGGTTGGTTCATTGTTCCAGTGATCTGGTCACCAAGGAGAGGGTTTTGTGTGGCATTATTCTTGGATAGATGGGAGCAAATGTCTACTCACATTTGGGAACTAATAACAGAGCAGTGTAAGGATGCCACCAAAGGCCAGTTTTATTAGGGTTACTTACAAAATATGGATGAAGGGTTACTTAGGGGAGCAGCAATAGCTCAAAGACAGCTATATCATGAAAGCCCACCCCAGCACAAGTGACAATCATAAAGGTGGATACTTTGCAGTACATAATACAACCTGCAGGCAGCTCAGTAGATTGAAGGGTGTCTTTTCCCAGTGGCTTAGTTGGTTCCTAGCCTCTTCCAGGCAGATCAACTTGTCTGAGAGTCTACTTTGCAGCCTGTGTTGTCTAAAAGTGACTCACATTCACAAGAGTCTTTAAAGCTTAGATATCTGCTTAGGGAGGGAGGGACCTAGTGAATCCGGTCAGTTTCAGGGACTTCCCGAAGCTATTTTGAGCTATTTGCTCCTGTCTTTAGGAGCTTCCCCAGAAGATGGAATGTTTGTCCTGCACCCTGCCCCCAGAACACACTGCTATTCCACTTTCCCATAAGCATCCTGTGTCAAAAAGAGCATCCTTCCAAGATGGAAGATTTTAATCTTAGAGGAGAGTACCACACAACAGAGAGGTGCAAGGGTCCCTTTAGAACAGTGGTTCTCAATAAGACCCTCTCCCTCCAAAGGATAAAAACCCACAGATTGAGAACCATTGCCTTTGAAGGTCTTTATACATGCCAGGAGGGTTACAGGACCAGTTGTTGGTAAGATACTGGGCCCAGCATATGGCAAGCCCTTGATAGACTTTTCCTATCAATGTCAAACAAGGAGCATTTAGTTTCAGCCACAGGATATAACATGCAGATTCTATCCAGTTATCAAAATAAAGGTACTCATTTGACAGGGTTTGGGAGGAAGGGGAGGTGTTATGAGACCAAAGACTACCAGACATTCAAAAATGGATGAGAGAAGCAGTTTTCAGGGCACTGAGCCAACATTACCAAGGCAAGCAGCACTGCCTCCACCCAAGAACAGAGCACAGTGGGTCTTCATCTGGGGGAACACTGATATTGACTTGTGGAGATAGGAGATGTCTGCTCACCTCTGTCTGTGTCTGTGACCCCAGAACCCCTGCTTTGTCTGACTGGCCCCATCTGACCTGGTGGCTGTCATCTTGTCATGATGCTGTCTGCCCTCGTGATTGCTGTCTTGTCTCAGCAGCCTTCTTCCCCAGTGGCTGTCATGTCACAATGACCCTGTCTGCCCTATCTGGTGGCTTCTGTCTCGTGATGGCGGCCCTGTTTTGTCTTGGTAGCTATGATTCCCTCTTGATGTCTCCTCTGTCCCTCTTATTTACCTCCCATGGTGAATGTTGCAAAACAGCTTATTTTTTTTTATTATTAAAATCCACTTATGTCAATGCTTTTAGGCAGTGTTAGAAATAGTGGCTTAAAAAAATAAACCAGAGACAACTGGTAAAAATAGAAAATGCTTCCCAGTGAAATTTCACCTAAAAGATGCCATTTTCTGCTCTTCTGTGTCAGTGGATCACAGCCATTTTGTGATATTGGAACCTACATTAGGGAAGGTCATTTTCTTATGCCTCTAGGGTACTCCAAGAAATCAAACAAGAATGCACTAGAAACAAAGAAACAATCAAGGCAAGGTGGTGTACACCTTCAGTCTCAACATTCCAGAGGCGAGAGGCAAGTCAATTAATCTTTGAGAGCTCCAGGCTAGCCAGAGCTACATAGTGAGTTCCAGGCAGCCAGAGAGACCCCTTGTATTGGTTTGAATGAGCATGGCCCCCACAGGTTCATGTATTTTAATAACTGGTCCCCATTCGTTGGAACTGTTTAGGAAAGGTTGAGAAGTGTGACCTCTGTGGAGGAGGGACTGGGGTGTGAGGCTTTAAAATTCCAGATCTTGCTCTTACTCAATTCTGCTGTGCAGAGAGCTAGGTGATCCACCTGGGGTTCTCATTCTCTACACTGGGGCATAACATATGGTGCAAGGGTCAGGAGAATTTCCACACTTTCAGGGATTCTAGACCGAAGAGTGGTGGTATTCTCATGATGGCCGTAACTTCTAGCCAATGTGTGATTACAGAATCAGCCTTTTCTGAACTCAAAGCAGTTGCCCATTGAAATCCTGAGAATGTATCTATTGTATGATAGGATCCAGGTTGGTGGCTCACAACCATCTGTTACTCCAATTTCCAGAGGATTCCACACCCTCTTCAGATCTCTGCAGGCACTAGGCATGGACCTGATACACATACATCTATACATGTGGGTATAACACTGATGCAAGTGAAATAAATAATTTTTAAAAATAGAAACTACTTAGGAAAAAATTACTAACTAGAAACAGCCTAGAAGGAGAGAATTGAAGTTCCCAAGCCTGCTTTATGGTCACCTGTTCCAGAAAAGAATTCCCTTAGAAGATACCAGAGCCTCCCACTTAGTTCCAGAAGATTACTGGTGATTGACAGGCCATGGGCTGATCAGTCCTCAGCCCTGTGAGATTCCTGAGCCTCACTCTGGAATTCATCAGGCAGCAGTGGAACACAGGAGATACAGTGCCTTCCTCTCGAAACCTCCCAAAAGCCGCTTCTCCGAAACCCAGTTGTATGAAATGGTCAGGTATTCACTCTTGTCTATGTGGATAAACACAAATGAGATTTTCAATTTTAAAAAATAAAATAGTTCTTGCAAAGTAAACCACAAACAAATTAAAAAAAATCCACATCTTTCTCAGTTCAGTCTCTGCCTCGTTACTTGTAGATCAGAGATGTGAGCTCCCATCTGCCACTCTGAAGTCATGCCTGCCTGCTGCCATGTTCCCACTGGGATGCTCATGACCATCTAAACCTCTGCAACTGTAAACAAGGCTCCAATTAAGTGCTTTTGTTTATAAGCTGCATTGGACATGGTTACAACAATAGAAAAGTAATTAAGATACCCTTGTCTCAACAAATAAATAAATGGATAAATAAAAAAGGGTAAAAGCAAAAACTCTGATGTTGGGATGTAGATGGATAAAAATAATTTTACCTTTGAGCAGGTCTTCTAGCTAGGGAGGAAACCTTTGCATAAATAATTTAGCTAGAGCAAGTTTGAAGTAGTTTGGGGCCCCTAGCTCCAGGGTGGACTTTATTCCCCATGGATATGGAGAAGGCTACACTGAGGGTGTCTCATCTTTACTCTCTCTAAACTATGAGCTTCTGCCAGCTCCCCAGAATCCACTGAGGAGTTCCTGGGGCAAAAACTAAGAAAGCTGCACTTGTGACCTTGGCCTCCTACATATGATCAGTGAGTGACTCAGACCTACTGAGTTATAGATAGCTAGCAAGCCAGTTAGGAAGTCAGAGGCACACAAACTTCACCCTCTATTTGCAACACAATGGGAACTGTATTGCAACATTGCCAGGAAACTCAGAATTATCACTAGTCAGCTGATCAAAATTTCAGCATCTTGCTGAATCAGAACATATACGACCATATGTTCTGACACCATCTATTCCATTAAAAATATTATTAACATGTCTGTGTGTGATTATTGTGTATTTAACTGCAGAGGCCATGGCCTGGGTGTGGAGGTCAGAGAACGACTCTCAGGAGTCAGTTCTCACCTGTGGCCTTATTTTGGGGGTTCTGAGGACTCAAGTCAGGTTTTCAGGCCTGTGAGGCAAGTAAGTGCTTTTATTCACTGGCTACCTAGTCCACTTTTATGATAAGAGCTAGGTAAAGCAGAAAATAAAACTGAAAAAACAAATTACGTTGCCTTTCCAAACAGACCCCCTGGCCGAGTATAACCTACTTGTTTTAACCCTACCCACTCTGTGTCCATGTGGGCAGGGAGTTCTCTAGGTTAGCCCCTGATCTTGGCCAGCTCAGACTAGATTTTTGCAAGAACCCTTCTTGGCCAGTTTAAACAAAAACTCTCTGCCACTGACTGGTTAGTGCTTCTATCCCATCCCGGGCACATGTCACCCTCAGACACTAAGAATACCCTGATCAACAGACACTTGCCCACTGAGGGGCAGTCCTATTCCTTTCAGACACTTGGTCTTGCAGACTCCCCAAGCAAGTAAGGCACAGGGCTGTGCCCGTCCTTTAATTCACTCAGCTCAAAAGGAACTCCAGGAGGAACCAGGCTTGAGGATGGCCAGCCAGATCGTTAACACTTACAGTTATTTTTCACTACTTCCTTGTTAAAGGAGCAAAACCCTATTATACTTAGAGCAAACAAACAACAGTCCTTCAAGTCGGATTAGGGCCATGTCTCCGCTCACATCCGGGACCAGGAACACCTTGCAGAGGCCTTTGCACAGAGTTGGGGTGGGAAAAAGTTAAGGGATGGCGGCAGCTCAAATGCTCGGCGTGGAGAAGTGGGTAGGGGGGGAATCAAAAGCGCCCAGGGGCTCTCGCGCGCGCAGGCGCAGGCGCAGAACACAGCACACAGCCCACGTGGGTGACATCGGAGAGTCTGAAAGCCAAGCGGACTCTGGGAGGGAGGCTGGCCCAAACCGAGGTTAAGCGAGCTGAAGGGTGTTTTATTTATTTTTTTATTTGCTGGCTGTTGGTGGTGGCGTTCGCCCACGTGCGCCAGGGGCCAGCGCGGTGGTGGCATTGCGCAGGCGCACGGGGGGGGGGTTGCGGGAAGGGGGCAGATTTGCCAGCCTGACTAGGGGCGGCCTTTAGTGTCTTTGTATTGTCTGCTCACCGGGCCATCCTTCTCCAGGGCTGTGGATGGCAAGTGCTCTTGCCTATTGCTCCAGCTTCCGGAAAGGTGGCATGTTTGCTGCTCTGGGCTTTAGCCTCTTGCAGCCACAGCCTTGGCAGCAATTACCCAGGATTTCCAGAGCTGAGCTAGCAATGACCACTACTATCACATTCCTGACCAGGCCTCTGGACCTCAGCTGCTCTTGCTCTGATGCCTGTATCTTCAAGTTAATGGCTCAACCCACTACACTCATAATGATAAAGATCAAACGTAATCACGAGGGCCAGGGTTGGTGGTGCACACCTGCAATTCCAGTATCTGGGCAGTGGAGGCAAGGGGATCCAGAATTCAAGCCCCCTGAGCTTTATGAGCCCTTGTCTCAAGAATTAACAATAGATCATCTAGGCAAGGGAAGGTCACTGGAAAGACAACGTTGTTGGTCCTAACACTGCAATTCAGGTGGATGGTTCCAGAAAGTCCTAAAGAGCCAGAGTAGTCAGATGCTTATACAGCCAGTAAGGAGATGTGGCCAAGGTGTTGCCACCAATCCCTGCACAATCCTTGAGGTCAAATTGAGAACATCTTGACACCAGTCAGTGGTTTCTAGGGATGACTGTCAAGTGTTCACAGCAACCGATCTGGTATGGGCAGAGATGGGGACCGTCCTGCAGGGTGCAGGCAAATGGAGCACTAGAGAAGGACCTGACACCTGTTAATTAGGGAGTTGAGTCACAGAGGAGCAAGTGTGGGGCAACATCTTAGCTTATTTAAAGGAAAAATAAACATTAAAAAGGTGGCTACTGGCAAAGGCCTAGTGTAAATTAACAGTGCTTTAACAGTGTTTAACGCTCTTAGCCAAATGCCCTTGGGGAGCGTCAGGTGGTTTTATCTGTCTCAATAGGTGGTGGATTAAATGCCTTTTAATTTTCTGGGCAGAAGCCCAGTGTCCAGTTAGTGGGTTGTCTTTCCCTCGGATTAGTTTCTTCTCTGAGGTGAGTGATTCTACAAGCTGGAACACATTGGTGGCTTTACATCTCTCCCCTGGAGTTAGCTGAGCATGCAGTGTAGACCCCCGTCATTCTGTGCATGTGATGGCTTTCATAATTTAAACACCAAGGGATAAGTGTGCTTCAGCTCAGGGATCTCAAGGCAGTTATGTCCCTTTTAGAGTTTTGAGATTATTACCGGAAATGTTGATGTGAAACACAGGCCTCACCTCAAAGGAAATAAGAGATAGCTTTTATCCTTGAGCCTAGCATATGACTGTGGGCCAAGGAACACAGGTTCCGGTTGATTGGAGAGACTTGTCCTATTGTGAAAATGCTTATGGGAATTTTACTAGCTACAAAACAAAGAGAGTCATAAACCAAGGCATTTAAAGCATACATCGGTGAGACCATGGGTAGGCAGTTTACAACAGAGTGGGAAATCTCTGCTATAGGTTTCAGATATTGTCTGATGACATTGTTGGCTTTGGGGTTGGTGGTAGAAGCAAGTGGTCTGGTAAGAATGGATTGTAAAAGTGGTTTTATTTTTTTGTTAATGTTTATATTTTGAGGTAGAGTTTCTCTGTGTAGCTCTAGCTATCCTAGAACTAGCTCTGTAGACCAGGCTGGCTTCAAACTCACACAAATCTGCTTGTCTCTACTTCCTGAATGCTGGGATTAATGGCATGCACGATCAGGCCCAGCCATATAATAGTTTTGATAGTCACAGAATGTTATGTCAGAAGTGGATGTTGAGTGGCTTTCAAAGAAACTAAAACACCACCCCCCAACTATAACTGGGTCTGGAACTGCAACACTCCAACTCTCCACAATTTTAGGGTTCTAGTAAGCTGTCCATTGCCTGTTTTTGTGTCTGATCAGCTTTTCTGGGGGATATTGGTGAAGCTATTCAGGATGTCTTTTATATATATTCAGGATGTCTTAGACTACTAGTCTTCCACCCATTCCAAAGCTAAGAGAGTATCAGATAGCATCTGAGACCTACAGCAGAGCCTTTGCTGTAACCTGACTGTCTGATGTTCCTACCAATATATTTGAAAGTGCTTTGATTTATGACTTTGTTCTGTGCCTATAAAAATTTCATGAAACAGTTTCCATGGTGGAACATGATATTTAAGGTAACTTGAGCCCATATTTTTGGGTCATAGTCACTCCTATTTGGCTCCAGGTTAAATCCTTATTCTCTTTGAAGTGTGTTCCTTTTGAGCTGTGTTCCGGTTTTATTTGGATTTGTTGAGTAGCCTGATCCATTGAACACCAGGTAGCCGGTCAATATTTTTTAATCAGTAGAATCCATGTTTTAAGGTCTGTCTGGGAGAAGTCATGTTTTAATCTTTCTGTGGGTTTGGTGAGTGACAAGTACAGAAAACAAAGCCTAGTTACAGGAGGAGTGATGAGGGCCGGGTCCCACATCTCCTGCACCTGTGCCATCAACAAGATTTCGCTCACACTGGGAGCACTGACCATGGGCCAATGTCAACTGAGTCATGATCCTACCCCTGCTGGTTCCCACTGAACCTTTGCCTAAAAAAAAAAAAAAAAAAGGAGAGAACCTCTTTGAGGCGAATGGGGGAGAATACATATGCTATCCGGATGGTTGTTGAGACCCACGTTCTCCTGGACAGACATGCCAGCTCGGCCTGTTGAGAGAAAAAGACAACACAGATTTCTGACACCTTCTAGAGTCATGATGCACGTCTGCGAGGGAAGCAGTTGTGAGTGTGTGTGTGTGTGTGTGTGTGTGTGTGTGTGTGTGTGTGAATCCATGGTGGCTTGGAGTTCTGGTACAAACACTGGGAAAAACAACAGAAATGTAAAGGCATCACTGGGAATGGAAGCTGAGGGTCTCTCCAGGCTCAGGGAAAGCCAGAAGTTAGGTGCAAGCATCTGCGCCAGTCAAGACTGAAGACCCGCTTCATTGGTTATGCAGGTGTTGACACTTTAGGTGGGATTTAGTTCATTAGGGTTTCCTTTGTCTCTGAGGTAGCTAGACTTGACAATTGTGTGCTGAGTGTTGATGTGGGGAGGTTAGAACCTGCTACCCTTTGGCAGTGGAAGTGCCTGTTGGGGTTGAGTTGGTCTCACATGCTCTCTAATGACATTGAGACTGAAGAAAACAAAATTCATAGGACTAGGAAGAGGTCCTCATTTTGGAGGGCCCTCTTGTCAGTCAAGAACCCAGGGCACAGTTAACATGTGCTGTAAAGGTTGCCTATACAGAAACGGGATTCCTTTCACTTAGAGCTATTTTCAAATAAAAATGTTAAAATAGCAGTTCATAAGACCTGAATATATGTAACCTTTGAGTATAGCCATGTACCTTATCTGGGTATGACCCTGCAATATTCTGGGAATCTCACCAGGAGTGGTGGTATATACCTCTAAGCCCAGCATTTGGGAGGCAGAGGTAAGTGGATATCAGAGTTCAAGACCAGCCTGGTCTACAGAGCAAATTCTAGGATTTGCTACAGAGCAAATTCCAAAAACCTTGTCTCAAAAAACCAAACCAAATCAAAGACTAAAATTGTCTACTTCTAATAAAAAGATCTTGGGCTAGGTAGGGGTGTCAGGGATGTGTGTGGCTCAGTTGGCCAAGTGTTTGCCTTCCACACACGAGGACCTGAGTTCAAGCTTCAGAACCCATAATAAGAAGCTGAGCGTGATGGCACATGATTGTAATCCCAGTATCTGGGGTACTGGAGATAAAAGGCTTATTGGGCTTGCTGGCCTTGCCTAATGGGCATGTTCCTTCATGCTGAGAGACCCTGTATCAAAAATGCAAGGAAAATGGCTCACCAAGGAATGACACCCAAAGTTGATCTCTGGCCTACACACACACACACACACACACACACACACACACACACACACACACACACTCAAACACACTTACACACACTCATACACACTTCCCTACAATCACAAAATGAATGTAGGTCTTTGCTACCTAGGGTTTCATCTTGCCAGGTATAGTCCTGTCCAATCCACCAGGAACTGCCCCATGATGACAATTTAATTTCTTTTTTAGCATATAACTAAAAAGCCTCAAAATTCTTGTATACATTTTTGTAGAGACCCATAAGTGTTACTCCCTTGGGTGTGTCTTAGCTTTTCACTGAAATCCTTTTCTTCTATTTTTCTCCTCCTTACTTGAGTCTTCATTTAAAATCCCTATAAACTCCAACCTGCTTCATGCTGGCCAGTCCCAAAATTGTTTTCTATAGTACAGTCAAGACACCCAGCTTCTTGGATGCAACAGAAGGATGGATCCTGATTTCTCATCCATTCTGTTAGTCTGTGTCTTTTTATTGGGAAATTGAGACCATTGATGTTGAGAATTATCAATACGCAGTGTTTGTTGATTCCCGTTATTTTGTTGTAGTAGTGTTTGTGTATTGGGAAATTGAGACCATTGATGTTGAGAATTATCAATAAGCAGTGTTTGTTGATTCCTGTTATTTTGTTGTAGTGGTGTGTGTGTGTGTGTGTGTGTGTGTGTGTGTGTGTGTGTGTGTTTATGTTTCCCTTCTTTTGATTTGCTGGTCTTGACAGATACAAGAAAATTTAAATAACATATCATATCCTATCTGACCACCATATTTTCAACAACAGGACGCTTACAAACTCATGGGAACTGAACAACTCTTTACTGAATGAAAAAATGAGTCAACATAAGAAAGAAATTAAAGACTTTCCAGAAGTGACTGAAATGAAAACACAGCATACCCAAGTCTATGGGACACAAGGAAGTCAGTTCAAAGAGGCAAGTTCATAGCACTAAGTGAGTATACTAAAAAACTGGAGAGATCTCATACTAGCAACTTAATAGCAACCCTGAAGGCCCTAGGACAAAAAGACAAAATCATATCCAAAGGGAGTAGGTGGCAATAATAATCAGACTCGGGGCTGAAACCAATAAAAATAGAAACAAACAATGCAAAAGATGAATGGAACAAAGAGTTGGTCCTCTGGGAAAATCAATAAGATTGACAAACTTTTAGTCAGGTTAACAAAAACACACAGAAGATGCAAATGAACATAAATAGAGATGAAAAGAGAGACACAGCAGACATCAAAGAAATCCAGAGAACCTTGAGGACATACCATAAAAACCTGCATCCCACCAAGTTGGAAAATTTAAGACAAATGGATAATATTTTCAATACTACCACTTACTAAAGTTAAAACAGATCAGATAAACCATTTAAATGGACCTATAACCACTAAGGAAATAGAAGCAGTCATTTAAAGTCTCCCAACCAAAAAAAGGCCAGGGCTGGGTGGTTTTAGTGCAGAATTCTATCAGACTTTGAAAGAAGAGTTAACACCAATACTCTTCAAATTATTCCTCAAAATAGAGTCAGAAAGAATATTGCCCTGTTCATTTAATGAGGCCAGTGTTACTTTGATAATATAAATACCCAAACAAGAAAAGAGAATTACAGACCAGTTTCTCTTATGAACATATATGAAAAAAATTTTAATCAAATATTTGCAAACCAAATCTAAGAACACATCAAAAAATCATCCACAATGATCAAGTAGACTTCATGTCAAAGATTCGGGGGTGGTTAAACATTCATAACTCAAGAAACATAAAAAAATCACACAAACAGGTTGAAAGAAACCATATGATCATCTCATTAGATGAAGAAAGGGCCTTAGACAAGATTCAACACCCCTTCATGAAGGTGAACATTCTGGAGAGATTAGGGGTACAGGGGATGTACCTGAATATAATAAACACCGTTTACAGCAAGTCCATAACCAGCATCAACTTAAATGGAGAGAAACTCAAGGCAATTCCACAAAAATAAGGAACAAGACAAAGTTGTTTACGTTCTCCATATTTATTTGATAGTTTTTGAAGTCTATGCTAAAGCAAAGGAGATCAAGGGACAAAATGGAAAGGAGGAAATCAAAGTATCTTTATCTTCAGATAATATAATAGTATACATAAGTGACCCTAACCATTCCACCAGGAAACTCCTACAGGCAATAAATACTTTTAGCAAAGTACCTGGGTACAAAATTAACTGAAGAAAATTTGTAGCCTTCCTATGTACAAATGATTAATGGTCTGAGAAAAAAATCATGGAGACAACACCTTTCACAATAGCCTCAAAAGATATCTTTCTGTAAGAGCCAGAGGTTTGGAGGACACCAAGTGAAAAAGGCCTTTAGTCCCAGCAGGACCAACATAGATATGAATTCTCAGAGACTAAGGCATCATGTATAGGGCCTGCATGGTTCTATCCCAGATAGAGCTCTAGGGAAGAAAGAAGTGGACACATGTCCTCATTCCTAACCCAGAAGTTTTCTCTAATTCATAACCACTTGCAATGAAAATCTAGTTTTCTCCAAGGGGGTATCACTGGGAAAACAAATTACTCTTAAGGATAGCCCCCATGTCTAGCTGTAGATGTCAACAGAAAATGAACTCATCTGTATTTTTGGAGGGTCCTTGTCTCATAATGTTGTTCATGTCAAAGTATTTTCTTTTTCTTTCTTATGGTTTCTCTCCTCACCCACCCTCTCTCTCCATACAGGTCCTTTGGTGTAGTGATATATTTTATACTTAATAAAACTAGTCTGGAATATCAGCGAACAAATCCACCCACAATCAAGCCAGGAGAGTCAGAGTGGTGACCTATGCCTTTAATCCCATAACTCCAGAGACAGAGATCTTTCTGTGTTCAGTGAGTTCAAGGCTGACTACCAAACAACAGTAGTTCACACCTTTAATCCTAACTCTAGGAATATGATGCAGAGTTGAACCGAATGTAAAACAACTGGGCAAAAAAGATATTTAAGGGAGGAGTAGGAAGACAGAGAGCTATACTGTAGAAGCAACAAGGAGCCAGGCTGAAGATTCTGGAACAAGACAAAGGCTTGCTTTGTCGTGGAGGCTGAGCTTTTATCTTGAGAAGTTTGCTGGGTGAGATTTGACTGTGGTCTGTTTCCTCTCTCTCATATTCCAGCTTTTCCTAATATCTGACACTGAGGGTTTTTTTTTTTTTTTAAAATACAAACTAGAACTCATGTTTCATTTTGGTCTCTGGTTTTGTTTGTCTGGAATTCCAGAGTGTGCAAACAAGCGATCTCTGAGACCAAATCTATTTTTCATGCCTTTTCTTGGGCTCTTTTTCTTTTGCTTATTTATACTATTTCTTTGTATTTGTTTTTGTTTTATTTTATTATTATCCCTTAGAAACCTGTTTGTTTTTCTAATGAGAGATAGCAAGGGAGGGGAGGGGAGTTGGGGAGGGACTGGGAAGGAGGAGGAAAAACTGGAGGAGGATAATAGGGGTACAATGTCAGCTGTGGGTTTCGTTAGTTCCCTTTATGTGAGGGTGAGGGATCACATACACATCCTTATATTTGTCCAGAAAGCAGTTTGCCAACTGAGTCATCTCTTCAGACCTCCAGGAGCCTCTTTCTGAGCCCCAGGAGTCTGGGAAGAGTAAGATGGGAGGTAGAATTCAGTGTTTTTTTTTTCAGCTTGCCGCACTCTAAAGCCCAGGTCTCTCTGTGGCAGATGCAAGGCTGGACCTGTCTGTCAGAATAATCTAAATAAACAGGTCTTCAATCACACTCTCGCATTGTGAACATGGTGACGTTGATGGCCTAGTTTGGAGAAAGGAAGTAGCAAGGACATGAGCCTAGAATAGACACCCTTCTAGGGAGCCCAGCTCTGGAACTTCTCAGGGTACCAGAAGCCATCGTTCCCTGTAGAAGGATCAGTCAGAGGGTGGGGGCCTGCATCTGCTCTTTGACATTCCAGGGTCCTGAAGACAGGGCCATGTCTCTGTTCTGAGTAACTCTAGATTTTTATATGCTATCAACTTCAGTTGACCTCCCCAAACTCTTTTCTTACAGGTTTTGTTGAGACAGGGTCTAAAGTAGCTCGGAACGACCTTGAATTCCTGATCTTCCTGTCTCTACCTCCTGAGTTCTAGGATTACGAGGCAAGCATCCTATCAACTGTGCTGCATCTGCAACCCTGTTCTGTTGTCTGGATGCTGGGCTCTGCCATATCCTCTAAGGCTCTCCACCTTTGGAGGGGGTGTGTGTGAGTAGGTGACCTGAAGACCAGTGAATAGTGAACAGCAGGCTACCAGTGTCTTGATGTATGTGCACATGCCACCATTACCATTGCAGGAGGTGCTGGACTGAAGATGCCCGCTGATTGTGATGGCTGCTTTTGGCTGTCAATTTGACTACATCTGGAATGAACTTAAACGCAAGTGGTTGAGTACACCTGTGAGGAATTGTTCTTAATGACGTTATTGTAGCAGGAAGACCTACCTTTAATTTGGATCTTTTTCATTTGTTTGTTTGTTTTTTGAGACAAGTTTTCACTGTGTAGCCCTGTCTGTCCTGGAACTTACTCTGTATAAAAGGTTGGTCTTGAACTCACAGAGATCCACTTGCCTTTGTGTCCTGAGGGCTGGGATTAATGGTGTGCACCACAACCATCTGGCTAATCTGGATCTTTTGAGGTGAGAATGTCCACCTTAAATCTGGGTGACACTGTCTGCTGGCAGCTTACATAAAAGCCACACAAGAAGGAAGCTGCTTCTTTTTGCCTTCTGCCCTTACTTTTGCTGGCAATTCCATTTCTTTATTGGCTTTAAGGCCTACTTCTTCAGGATTCTAGCATATACTGAAGACTGTCCAAGACATCTAGGCTCATGGATTGAACAACTACAGGAGTCTTGAACTTTCCCTTGGAAGACGACCACTGTTGGACTAGCTGGACCACAGCCTGTAAGCTAGTCCACTAGCCCCCTTCATATATACATATATATGTATACCTATATATATGTTTGTGTGTGTGTATGTATGTATGTATTCTGTTTCTCTAGAGAACCTAGACCAAGACACTATTAAATGCATTTGATAGGATAAACCTCTGGGCATATCCACGAAGAAGTTTCTAGATTGAGTTAATGAAGGCAGGTGAGATCTCTCTAGTAATGGAGCAGCATCTCTGGGGCCCAGCAATGCCTCTTGTTGCTCTGGCCAGAGGCATGGCCTGCCAGGGTCCCTGTGTGGCAGTAAGGAGAAACCAGAGGCAATGACAACTGGTCTATACTCATCCCCAGAGATGAGGGAGAGATGGCAGTTTATGGCAGACACAGAATGGCATCCAACCCTGCAAATGCCCAGTTGAGGGAGGGGCATGAGTCCCATTCTGTTGCTCACACATTGAACAGGTTTTTAAAATGAAAACAGCTTTATTGGGCTGAGGATGTAGCTCTGTTGGCTGTTTGCCTAAGATACACAAACCTGGCTTTCATCCACAGCATAACACAAATCAGGTGTGGTGGTTAATCCCACCACTCTTTAAGTGGAGGCAAGACAATCAGCAGTTCAATGTCATTTTTCTATATATGTATATCTCGGATCTGAGGCTCATGTGGATTACAAGAGACCCTGTCTCAGAAACAAACAGATGGATGAGTAACTAAACAAATAGGTTTATTTTTGGAAGATTGAGAGTAGCATTCCTGTGTCATTATGGAGTCACCAGGTGGTGCACATGGTCAAATGGTGCAAAATGTCTTATGTGTATGTGCATGTCTGTATATGCCTTCTATTGCTTTGTTCCTATAAACCCAGGAGGATTCATGCCTCCCAATGGCAGCGTCAAATCTTCCTCAATTCCCAAAGCCTTATCCCTAACCACTAGAGTGGGATTAAGTCGCCTCCTGCTGTGTGGCTCAGTTAGGGGTTAATTTCACCACAGGAAGCCTGGGAACAAATCCTAGCCTTGGCAATAGGCACTTTACTGGCCAGTAATGTTCAATTCTGTCCCTTCTATTCCTTTTCACGGCACCACTTGAAATTTAGAAACACACATAAAAAGCAAATAAACAAAGCAAAAAGAGACACAAACCAGCCCACCGCACAGGAAGCTGGGAATTGCTGAGTAATCACAGAGACCACAGGGGTGTTTCCAGGGAGCTGAGCAGATGGCCGTGGGTGGCTGGGTGGCCAGGCAACAACACTTCCTGCCTGCTCCATAGAGGAGACACTAGGTCACCTGGGGACACTGTCTGGGTGTGTCTCTTTTGGGCCAGTCTAGTCTTGTACCCATGCTTGTCCAGGATCCCAGGACTTCTGGAGTATAGAGGGGCAGAAGGGAGATAGCTGTGAAAGTGACTATGCCTCCCTCCATCAAGGCCACATACATGGTCACAACACCACAGGGATAGGAAGGTACCTGTGACCCCATGGAATCCACATAGTTCAAGCCTGCTCTGGGTGGCAGCTAGGGCCTTGGATATGCAGCAGCCTGTGACACACAGCCCAGGAGACATAGCAGCTGTTGGCTCTGCCTGGCAGTGCTGTTACCTTCTTGGCTAACACGGGGTGGGATTTTGTGTGCCTTAGTGATGCACATATCTTTGAGACAGCAGACCTACTTCTAGCAATGGTCCAGGAATGAACCACTCAGGAAAAGTTGGGCCTTTGTTTGGAGACAGCCACCCCCTCCTGAGGGAAGAATGATGGCCCCAGACTAGGTGGAGGAGACCCAGCAGGAAGTGGGTGAGCTCGGTCAGGGTTTAAAGATTCCTAGCTGCATTGCAATGGACCACACAGAGTCGCAAGCTGTTCTGGGGGAACAACAAGAAGAGTTATCATTTCTCAGACATGAACCTCAGCGTGGGGCTGTCACATGACCAGATACCACTGTGAGACTCATCAGTGACATCAGTGAAAAACACAGGCAACAATAGTCTCATGAGCTCCTCTAGTTTATGAGAGTATTGATGTCAATTAGTGAGATTGATTCAATCAGTGATGTGAAATCAAGACACTGCAGAAATCACTTTCCCTCATTATGAATCCTGGGTAGTTTTGATTGGAAAATAACATAAAGACTGAGAGCCAGGCCTAGTGGTGCACACATGTCCTCTCAGCACTCTAGATGTGGAGGCAGGAGGATGTTTAAAACAATCCTTAAGGCCAATCTGGCCTATATGACATCCTGTCTCAAAATATAAAAGCAACCCCTAAAAGATAAGATAGGGCAGGGAAATGACTCAGGCATGGGGACCTGAGTTCAGAACCTTTAGACCCACAAAAAGCCACTGTGGAAGCATGTGCCTCCAACCTCAATGCGGGTGGGTTGGGAGTGAAGACAGGTGGATTCTAGGAACTCATTGGCCACATATTCTGGTTGAAGCAGCAAGTTCAAAGGGAAATTGACTTAAAAGAGAGGGGAAAAAGGTGGCCAGTGATGAGAAAGACATCTGAAGTTAACTTCTGCACACACAGAGGGGTTCAACTGCACACACACACACACACACACACACACACACACACACACACACACGTGCGCACACACACTCAAAACATGTTAGGAAATAGAAAAGGACAATGTTCTTTCTCCATTGACATTTTGAGAAAAGTATGTGAGAAAACAGAAAAATAGATTTGAGTTGATATTAACATTATAAGTTAAGATGAACTAGATTTGAGTTGACATGAACACTATAAGTTAAGATAAAAAAAAAGGAGAAGAATGGTTATTTTAAAAACCCACACTAGTGCATCCTCATCTATGTAAGGATTTCTTAGAAATAATTATTTTTATTCTACTGAAAATGTACAAAAAGCAAAAATATTGTCATTAAAATAAGGAATATGTCCAGTATGGTTGTGGAATAAAGCAAATATAAACAAAAACCTATGGTTTTAGGAATTTTTTTTTTCAAGACAGTCTCCACTATTCCAGGTTGGCCTTGAACATGCCATGTAGCCAGCCTGACCTTCTGACTTTTCTTCCTCTACCCCCAGAGTGCTAGGATTCAAGGCTTGCACCACCACACTTGGTTTATGTGCTGGGAATGGAACCCCGGGATTCATGTATACTAGGAAAGCACTCACATTCTCAGCTCTTAAGAGCCTTTTAAAGGGTGAAGACAGTAGAGATGGAGGCATTTTCTAATGCTTTATGCAGTGGTGGGGAATGTACCAGTTTTATGGCACTCATGGAGGGTGTTATGACACTCCGCCTCTGTTGTCCTCTTGTATTTTCTTCCTAGAAACTCAGAGCTCACCCTGTTGTATGGGGCTGTGAAAGGTGGCCAGCTGAACAGGACTGGGAAGAGTCATAGATCTGGGAGTTGGAGCTGAGTAGGATGAACAGGGCATCACATAGTAGTTTGAGGTATCCACCAGTACTTGGTAAGAGTGAGTATCTGTAAAGTGAGCAGAACATCAAAGAAGCAGCATGATAAACCTCTGTAGAGGGCAGTGAAGATGATTTGGTGGATAAAGCACTTGCTGCAAAGTGTAAGGATCTGAGTTCGGATCCTCAGACTCACAGAAATGCTGGATGGCATCAAGTCTCATAGTGTTGGAAGGCAGAAGTAGAGGATCCTTGGAACAAGCTGACTAGCTAGACACATCAACAAACTCTGGACTCACTTAAGAGACCCTGACTCAATGAATAAGGTAGAGAACATCAGCTATGTGCTTTTATAGGCATGCACACACATGCTTACATGTACCAGTACATATGGGAACATGTATACATGCATATACACCACACACATTCCATGCCAAAAAGAAAAAATAAAATCTTTATAAAATAGCATACCATCAGTGTGACGCTGGAGAAGAGGACCAGACAAGAACTATGGATTGCCATTATCGGCCAGTTTCTACAGAGTTAATTGGGTATCTATAAGCCAGAGTGTATCGTTTACATGAAACTGTAGACCATTAAACAGAGTTAGAGCATCCATGCAGTAATATAGACAATCTATGGAGGACTAATAACCATGCCTAGGGGATCAAAGCTTCTGCAAGGTGGAGAACATATCTACGTAGGAACATGGGCCACCCATGTTGATCTGTGGCCCCTCACAAGACATAGAACTTTCAAGGTGAGACAAGCATGTACTGTTGAGCTCTGTACTGACATCAGTGACAGTCCTGCCGTCATTGTCACAACTTGACACAAACCTAGACATATCTGGGGAGAGGAGATCTCAACTGAGAAGTTGCCTCCATCAGACTGGCCTATGGGCAAGTCTGTGGTATATATTTTTGATTGCTGATTGACATGGGAAGGCCCCTCCCACTGTGGACTGGTGTCACTCCTGGGCAGGTGGGCCTGGGTTGAGCAAGCCAGAGGAAGTGGCCAGTAAGCAACATTCCTTCATGGTTTGTGCATCAAGTCCTGCACCTGGGCTCCCTTGATGGTGAACTTGTGAGCTAAAATAAAATCCTTTTTCCCCCAAGTTGCCTCTGGCTGTGTGGTGTTTTTCACCATAGAGAAGAAACTAGGACACCTGCCCTATACCAACAGCCCCTTTCAGTGCTGGATTGGGAAAAAGAGGATCACAGGACATCTTACTGTGCAAGGTGGCTAATGACATGCTCAAAGAATGATGGAAAGGTCAGATGACACACAAACCAGCGTGAGAGGACCCCACGGCCAGCCGCGTCAGGATAATCTAAGCTCAGATGAAAGGCAGTAGAGAGCTGAGTGGGACAGAAGCCGTGCTAACAGAGAAATGTCTCAGTTTGAAGTATGACAAGGAAGAGGATATTTATATACTGCCCAAAAATCCTGTGTCTGAACATTGAATGCAAAGGGGGCGGGGGAAGGATGCTAGGCATTGCCATGGTTCTGGTTAGCAGAGCACAGCATCAGTAGCAGAACCACTGACTGTATGGTACTTGATGGAGCATCAGGAGGATACAGGGGTTCTTCTGCAATGCTCCTGACAAAGACATCATGAGGAACATCAGGTTCACAGTGAAGGAGAGTCTGCCAAACAGTTGACCAGTCTTCCATGTCCAGATCACAAGAGACCAGACAAGTCCATGAACCATGCTTAACCAGAAAGAGAAGCCAGACATGGAGCAGTGAAATATCTCAGTGAGAAAGAACACTTGCTGTTCAAGCATAAAGGCCCAAGTTCTAATCCCCAGCACCTATGTAGGACATCGGACGAGGTTATAATACCTGTAACCTCAGCACTTTGGACTTTGGTGCAGAGTCAAGAGGATCATGGGCTTACTGGCCATTGGCCTTACTCCAGGGACAGGAGAGAACCTATCTCAGAGGAATAAGGTAGGGAATGATAGTGCAGACTTCTGCTAACCTCTTCCGGACTTCATGAGCATATGCACAGACACATGCACACTGTCCAAAAATGTATATACCAGAGGTTGAATTGGCAGCCCCACACAGAAGCTGGACCCAGGAGATTTTCTAGCAGCAAATGCAAAAACTTTGATGAAGTTGAGGATTAGAGTTATGTCATAACATGGCAAGATCAGCATGCAACCATACAGTTTTCTGGCTTGACTGCTATAGGTATATTTTCTATACAAAATTTGCTACGAAATCCTGGAGTTATAGTTCAGTGAGTTGAAAGCTTTGCTAGTATACACAAAGCCTGGGTTCAATCCCTAGTTCTGTATTAACAGGTGTGGTGGTCACATGGTCAACATAGGACACATGAGACCTTTGCTTCAAAAATCAAAACAAAGCAAAAATCAATTTTATAGCCTGGGTCACATGATTAGCTTCAGCTGTCAGCACAGCCCAGAGTTATCTGAGGGACTCTCAGTTGGGGGTTGCCTAAATCATATTGGCCTGTAAGCATGTCTCTTGGGCATTTTATTGATTGCTAATTGGTGTAAGAGCACCCAGCCAACTGTGAACAGTACCATCTCTATAACAAAGGTCATTGAATCATTGCCTGAGGGAAAGATGGTAAGCAGGCTTCCTCCATAGTTTTTCTGTCAATTCCTGCTTGAGTTCTTTTTTTTTTTTTATTTAATAAATTTATTTGTTTATTTTACATCCCAGCTGCAGTTTTCCTTCCCTCCTCTCATTCAGCCCATCCCCCAATCCATTCCTCATCCATTTCTGTTAGGAAAGGGCAGGTCTCCTATGAGTATCAACAAAACATGTTATATCAAGTTGCAGTAAGACTAAGCATCTCCCTATATATTAAGGCTGGGCAAGGTAACCCAGCATGGGGAGTAGGATCCCAAAAGCCAGTAAAAGAGTCAGAGGACAGCCTCTGTTCCTGTTGTTAGGAGTCCCACAAGAGAACCAGCTACACAACTGTCACATATATGCAGAGTGCTTAGTTCAGTCCCATGCAGGCTCCCTGGTTGTCAGTCTCTGTGAGCCCCGATGATCCCAGGTTAGTTGATTCTGTAAGTTTTCTTGTGGTGTCCTTGACCCCTCTGGATCCTACAATGCTTTCCTTCCCCTCTTCTGCAGGATTTCCCGAGTTCTGCCTAATGTTTGGTTGTACGTCTGCATCTCTTTGCAGCTGTTGCTGGATGAGGTCTCTCAAGGACAATTGGTCTAGGCATCAATTGATGTGTATGTCTGCTTGAGTTCTTGCCTGACCTGACTTCCCCCAGTGATGGACTGTAACCTGGAAGTACAATCTGAAAGAATCCCTTTCTTCCCTAAGTTGCTTTTGGTCAAGGTGTTTTATCAAAGCAACAGAAAGCAGAACAGAATGCTGTGTTCTATTTGGTGAAAAATATGTACTGACTGAAGTATCTATCAGTCATGGACGTGGTATTCATAACAGTCGAAATCAGGATGGTGGTACAAGCTTGTCATCACAGGATTTGGGAGTTTGAGGCAGGAGGATTTGGAGTTCAAGGTCATTCTTGGCTATAGTATGGGTTTGAAGCCAGCCTGAACTAAATAGTGAGATTTTGCCTCAGAAATCAAAGTCACTCTGCATATAAAGCAAAATCAAATCAACTGCAACTGTCAGAAGGAAAAATACCTCCTTGGTACTTGTAACTTTTTTGTAGCTTGAAGAGTCTCTCTCTCTCTCTCTCTCTCTCTCTCTCTCTCTCTCTCTCTCTCTCTCCCTCCTTCCCTCCCCCCTCTCTCACACACACAGACACACATACACAATCACACACTCTCACACATACATATCATATATTTACATATGCACACACATGCAATCATTGGCCCAGGGATTCTATTTTAGGACTCTGTTACAGGGACATCATCAGAGCCCCTGCCCAGGCAATATGCAGAAAGAGGCTTCCCTCTTCCCAGGAAAGTTTTTAGGCTGCAGCAGTTCCCTACAGCAAATGCTGAAATACCCCTTCCCTCCGAAGAGCTGTCTGTGCTTGTGGAGCAGGCTCGGCCTCTGTGGTGATGGTGATAAACTTGTCTCCTGTAGTGATCTTATAAATTAGTTTATCACTGTGCAGATGCAAAAAAAAAAAATGTTGCAGGTTTTTAAAAATGCCCAGAAATTTCTGAAAAACAGAGTGTAGGAAAGCAGACTGATTGAAAAAGAAAGGGTGTGAGTTGCCTTTCCTGTCGTTGTGACAAAGTGCCTGATAAAAATACTTAAGGAAAGAAGGTTCACTTTCTGCTCAGGGTGCAATCCACTGTGGCAGGGAAGGCCTAGTGGCAGGAGTGTGGGGCAACTGGACACACTATACCTGCAGGAACCAGTGCATGGTGGATGCTGCTCCTGTGTGTACTTCCTTCTTTTCATGCAGTTTAGGATCCTAGTTTTCTTTCTGTGGCTGTGATAAAACATTCCAACCAAAAGCAAGTAGAGGAAAGCAAGGGTTCATATCACCTTACACTTCCGGGTTACAATCTTTCAGTTACAGGAAGTCTGGGAAGGAACTCAGGGCAGGAACCTGAAGATGGACCTGCTTCTATTCTGCAGCACTTTCCCTCTGAGCTCTCTCACAGCCGAAGAAGTACGGCAGGAATCATGGAGGAGGATGCTTGAGACCTAGGTCTCCGGCTCACTCTTTCATTCATGTTTAGTTAGCTTTTTTTGTATAACCCAGGTCCATTTACCTAGGGACAGGGCCTTTCGTATCATCAATTAATAATCAGAACAATGCCCCAAAGATATGACACACAGGCCAGTGTGATCTAGATAATTCCTTAATCGAGGCTTTCCTCACAGAAGACTCTAGGCTATGTCAAACTTGGCAATAAAAGCTAAGTAGGACAGGATGGTGCCGCCTACGTTCAGGGTGGGTCTTAATTACCTAGTCTAGAAACTCCCTTACAGACAGAGGCTTGTCTCCTAGGTGATGCTAGATGCTGCCAAGTTGATACTCAATATTAACCAGCACAGAGGAGAGAGAGAGAGAGAGAGAGAGAGAGAGAGAGAGAGAGAGAGAGAGAGAGAGAGAGAGAACAAACAACATGGAGGGGAGGTACAGGAAGTAGAGACAATCAAAGAAGACCTGGGAGGGTGGTAAGGAGCCTTCTTTAGGTCATATTAGCCCTTTTCTGGTACTCTTGATGAAACAGCCCAGGCTGAGTCCAGATCTGCAGTATTTTGAACCCTATACTTACCCAAACTACATGGACTCTGGGGGTCTGGATATGAAATAAAGATAACACTGTGGTGTGGTTTCTCCAAGATCCCCCAGGGCCAGTTCCCAATCTTCTATATCTACACATCCCTAGGGGGCTGAGGGACACAGTCACCTTATCTCACAGGGCTGTGCTGTGCATAGAATAAATGACCCAGTCATCCGTGTGGGAGGAGAAATTCTCCGAGCCTCAGCATGTCTGGCTGTAGTCACTGTCTGAGAAGGAAACTAGAACCCACACTGGGGTGACAGAGGACATGCATGTGGCGGTGTCACAGGGCTACCCCATGTCTGCAATGCTCAGAAGCCACGGGTGGCTGGCCACATGACCCAGCATGAGGCTCCGAGTTGAGAAATCTGCTGGCAACTCATTGAGGGGCCTCAGAAACTCTTTGACGATGTCCACTTCCTCTTCCTGTTAGTGCATGAATATCCAGGGTTAAAACTCATCTCCCTACTAGGAAGGGCAACATGGCCTGCAGGGGAAGTAGCCGTGGCTTGGGTGAAGGCATCTATCTGCCAGCCTTTGTAGATGCTTACACCCTCACACAGGGACACTGAGAGAGAGCACAGCTCAGAGATGGCCACTTCCCTCAGGTGCTTTTGGCTGTTCCCCCTCTCCTCCCTGCTTCTCCTCCACTCCATCCCCAGCATCCCCATCCCCAGCCTTAACCTTTCTTAGTCTTTCACTTAACTTGCTGGATGGAGGGTACATGGGAAACCTTAGTAATTTCTTAATGGCCTTTTGTGAAGAATGATAGCTCATGACTCTGTGCCAAGCTGCGCTGGACGCTAGCTTGGTCACTTCTTGGTCCCCTTGCCGAGGCGGGGTGGGATGGGAGTTGGTATAAAGTAGGATAAATGGCACTTGCATTTGGCTGCTGAGTCAGCTGAAGTCCCACGTTTGCCCTTCATCATCTTCTTTTCGCCCATTGGCATGGCATGTATCCAATATTTACTTTTATTTATTCATTGGTTGATTTCTATAGAGGCCAGAGGCCAACCTTGGCTATAATTCCTTGGGAACCATCTGCTCTGGCTTTTGAGATAGGGCCTCAGTTCATCCAGTAGGCTAGGCTGGCTGACCCAGGACTCCTAGAGATCTCTATTGTCTTTACAGGCCCACATCTCCACTCTCTTCCGTGCCAAGGCTTGAACTCATCCCTCTTACTAGCTGAGTTATTTTCTTAGCTATCACATTTATTTGTCTCAAACATCTTCCTTGAGTCCTGAGGGGCCAATCTCAGGGTACTGTGAACTCTAAGCCATACATCAGTAACCTTTGTAGCTTGAGCACATTTTTATTATCACTGAGAGGAACCCAGAACTCTTAGCTTGCTTCTCCTTTGCTATACATACTGAATCTTAACAGCTGGAACAGCGGCAGCTGCCCTGTTGGTAGGTGGATGGTGGTTAGTGGGTGGATGGTGTCTCTGTCCTGTATTATTGGGCCCATGCCTACCCAAGAAGCAAATTTCCACAATTAGTTGCTATTTAGGGGTAGGAGTGTGGGATTGGCAGAGACAACAATTCAGTCAATAAACTGATTACCTTGCAAATACAGGACCTGAGTTCAATCCCAGCACCTGATAAAAAACAAAGACGCCACAAAATGAACATGGGAGGTAGCGATAGGTCTAGGGGGATGGCTAGTGAGCAAGTGTACTTGCTCTACAAATATGAGGGCCTGAGTTTGAATCCCCAGTACACACATAAAAGCTGGAAATGACTATGTGTGATTATAACTCTAGCAGTGGGGGATGGGCACAGAACGATCCAGAAAAATCACTGGCTAGCCAGCATAGCCCAAATAGCTGGGTCTGATTCAGTTAGAGACTTGCTTCAAAGTCGTTAGGTGGACAGCAGTAGAGGAAAACACTTGCCACTGCCTGCCTTCTACAGGTATGTACATGGGGATACACATGTACATGTACCACCATGTATGGACATGTGTACACACCTCCCACACACACCACACACACATATACACACACATACACACACATACACACAATATACATTCACACACATACATACACACACATACACACATACCACATACATACACACACATACACACACATACCCCACACACCCCCACATACACACACATACACACACATACCACACACACATACACACACACATACATACACACACATACATACACACCCCCCTACACACATGCACCCTCCCCCCCCCCACACACAGATTTTTAAAGATTAAAGAAGGCCAGGTGCAGATCTCTCTGAGTTCTGGGCCAGCCAGAGTGACATGGTGAGACCTTGTCTTAAAACCCAAACCAAATAAAGGCAAAAAAAGTTAAAGGAATAAATTTAAAACAGAGTATAGGATTGAGGCTCTCCCAGTGTGTCTCTGGCCCAGAATTACATGTGACTTTGTTCTCAGGCTAATGGGAGAAAGGAAAATCTAGGCCTAGGGTGGTTGCTGATAGCATGGCAGTCCTTGAGTAGTAAACATAAATAAATACAAATACACAGGTAGGAAAAGAAATAGGTCATGGTCAGATGGCATTTGCCCTGCTGAGGGCAGGTAGACCACTGGCACCTTCAACACAGAGGTGGATACCACGTGCTTTTGTCACACATGGAAACCCTGAATCCTTATGTAGCAGCAAAACACACCTGAGACCTTGAGGTCAGCCTTGTGTGTTCATGAACTCCAGTAAGGCTTGATTAGCCAGACTCTAGAAGATGTATAACAAGGAAAGCTTTCCCTCCCCCCAACTGGAAATTATTCCATTATTCCCCTTAGTTTTTGTTTGTGACATCAAAAGGCCCAGTGCAAGTTGTTTGAAAAAGGTGCTGCTGAGACTGACTTCTAGAGCAGCTTTGGCAGTTGACACTGTGCAGCTTACTCAGGGGGTGTGTTATGTGTATGTGTGTGTGTGTGTGTGTGTGTAATGTTAATAGCAGGCAGGCTGTTGGGAGACCATTCAGCTGGCTTCTTAGCTGAGAATCCTCTGCTCAGGGCAGCAGGACACCAGGATGGCTGTGACAGCTGTCAATGAGAGGATTAAATTGCCTGCCCCCATCCTCCCAAATCTTAGTTTATTTAAAGAAAAAGTAAGAATAAATTGAGTGCTTACAGAAAAGGTCCACCACTAACCCTAACAGTACATAACCCCTGTCTCTATGCCCCAGGAAGCTGGGGGCCTGCTTGGCCATTCTCAGTCTTCTCCAAGAATAGTCAGTCCTGTGGTTCATTTGATACAAAAGGTGCCTTTTAGCAGAGAACAGGGAAGACTGTGTTGCCCTGATGATAAAGAGAAAATCCTCTCTGGAGAAGTGAAGAAGTGACTTCCAGATTGTTGGGTGTTTCAGTTACAGGAATCTTCAGTGAAGTGATTGGATTTGTTTAGAATTTTTCTTAGCAACAGAGTCATCAGGATGTGGGCTCATTGGACAGGTGTTGGATGGACCATTTTCAGGAGTGTAGTTTCTTTTTTTACTCTTTGCTCTTTTAGGGGCCTGTCATCCACCTTCCAAATAAATACATGAAGACTTTTTCTTACTTATAAATGCCCAGGCTTTGCTTGGCTTATTTCTAGCCAGCTTTTCTTAATTTAGACTATTCCATCTACATTTTGCCTAGATTATTCCATTTACATTTTAGCTTTCTCTATTCTTTTTTCCTTTCTTCCCTTCTGTTTCTGTGGTTGGCTGGGTGGCCGGCCCCTGGCATTTTCCTCTTCTTATTATTTTCTTGCACTTCCTGTCTTCTTTTTCTTCTTCTTCTTCTTCTTCTTCTTCTTCTTCTTCTTCTTCTTCTTCTTCTTCTTCTTCTTCTTCTCCTTCTCCTTCTCCTTCTCCTTCTCCTTCTCCTTCTCCTTCTCCTCCTCCTCCTTCTTCTTCTTTTTCTATTTATTCTCTCTGCCTGCCATTGCACCCAAATTAACACCCTCTCCTGCCTTGCTATTGGCCGTTCAGCTCTTCATTAGACCAGTCATGTGTTTTAGACAGGCAAAGGAACACAGCTTCGCAGAGTTAAACAAATGCAATGTGAAAGAATGCAACACATCTTTGCATCCTTAACAAAAAATAGCAGAGACAGATGTACCACATCTTTACACAGTTAAAATGATATTCTACAACACAGGAGCTTTGAGCAGATACAGTAGCCCCTGTCCAGCCTACCTCTGGAGTTCATGGTTCAAATCTGTGTTCCCAAAGGTGCTAAGGAAGCATGAATGTAGGAGTTCTCCATAGATGTATCGGCAGTCTTCGCGGAGACAGTACACTGTGAACGCAGTGAAGTCTGGGTACAAAAGTGACTTCACAACTTCTCTGCAAACAGCTGTCCACAGTTGCATTTGTGCTGAAAGGTACGTGCAAGGTCATTATCCAGGGCTTTATAAGCCATTCCTTGGTTCAGCCCCAGGGCTGCTTACAGCTTTGAAGAAAGACAACATAACACTTTATGAGTGACAGATGGTGTTTATCAATCTTTGTGTGATTGTTTGTGGAGAGGGGGCTGGGAGCCCCTGCAGGTGGAACCTGAGTGGTTGATTCTGTGAAAGGCAGGGAGGGGGACACTGCTCACCAGTTCTCTTCTTGCTGTCCTGGGACACTTGTATCTCAGGCTCCTCCAGCTCTTAGTTCTGGCCCTCTCCACCTGCTGCATGCCACACCCCTCCACTGCCTGTATTCTCTTGGCTCTGTAAATGTCTATGCTGATTTCCTGGGCAGCTCTCACCCTCCTATTAGGCTCTCTCTCTCTCTCTCTCTCTCTCTCTCTCACACACACACACACACACACACACCTCTGCCTTACTAAGAACAGTTGAAAGAGGAGATGAGTACAGATAGTTTGGATTATTTAGGTAATAGTGAGGAATCAGAAAGCGGAGTGGGGAGGGATGATTCTGCTGTGGTAGAATCTATCTTGCCTTTACCCAACTAGGAGCTACCCCTCGATTCCAGAGGTCCCAGGAAAATCCTTTCTTGCTGTTTTATGGGCATCTGAGACTCCAGGCATGGCTGAGAGGATGGATATATAGTTTTGGTGCAGACCAGGCCTGGGCAGGGAAGGGCTGGGTTCCCCACAAGGGTATGAGGTGCTGGTGTCTGTCCCCTGTTCACCTGAGAAAAGTTCAGGAGGCATGGAGAATCTAGCAGGTGCCAGGACACAGGTGTACCAGCAGCTTGATATTTTTGCAGAGACTGAAATGGCCCTTGGCTCTCTCCTTCTCTTCCTCTGTCCCTGCTTTCCATCTTTTCCATTTCCTGACTTCTGTCTCTTTCTAATAGACAGTCCCATTTCTTGTAGGTGAGCCCCATGGATTTCTAGACTCTTCTTTTTTACACAACTATCTGCCTTGTGAAAGACAGACATCTGTTTCTCAAGTTCTCTTCTAGGAAGTCATGGACTTTCAGAACCACACACTTTCCCTAAATGTGACTCAAAGGATGTTAGGGTCATACCCAGGACAGTTCTAAAATGGGACAGGCAATTGTTGGTTTTGCATCCTGGGGAGGTTTTGAAAGATCCTGCCATACTCCCTGGTAGAAAACAACTGAGAAACCTGTGCACAATGCAAAATAGAATTGCTGGGGTCGTGAGGAGCAAAGTGTGGTTGGACTGGGGCCCTGGAGTGAGGCAGCAGCATAGGGTAAACGTTGGGGCTTTGTGGCTTTAAAAAAAAAAAATGAAGGGACTGATTGGGAACCGCTTGAGCCTTGTGGCAAGAGGCAAACACCTCTGGGCAAAAGCACAGACCTCTGGCTTGAAGGACAGGAACCAGGAACAGGAAGTTGTGGTCACTAGAGTGGGAGCTTCCAAAGGGAGAAGGAGAAAAGAAAACTTTCAGACTATCCGCCCTTCCTCCTCACACCATCACACACAGGGGCAGACACCACACACACACACACACACACACACACACACACACACACCACACATACACACAC
>PVIH01013822.1:0-56695 GCA_004025045.1 Sigmodon hispidus
GCATTCATCCTGTCCAGTGCTGCAGTGACTGCTCTGCATTCATCCTGTCCAGGCATGCAGTGACTGCTCTGCATTCATTGTGTTACTCTCTTACTAAAAATGTGAACACTGACAGAAATAAAATGAGACATTCTGGGGGACTCAGAATAGTGTGACAGCCTGGTGACATTTTAATAACAGCCAGGTTTCTTGGCTCCAACCATCTATATGCTTCTGTATATTTAAACATAAAAATAGTTTATTGTAATAGGACTGAGGAAATTGTAATGCAAAGACCAGTCCTTTGACTTCCTGACATGTAGGGAAACTATCTCCTATTTTTAGTTCTCTAACCTTGTGTCATATCTCTACAAGCCCCAAGCACAGAAAGAGGGTTCTTTCTGAAACTCTTTTATCCTCGTTAAGAGCAGACTTTTTAAAGAAAAACAACTGACTTCTGTCTCTACCCTAAAATCTTAATACTTACAACAAAAAAAAAAAAAAAAATGGAGAACTATTACCACACCTGGTCAGACTTAGTTGCATAATAATGCCTGTCCTTTGAGCTCATTTAAATTCCCAAAAGAGTGAGCAGGCTGGTTTCTGTCAAAGGAGAACCATTCATTCTCCATTTTTGGTTTTTCAAAACTGTCTACCTTTCCATTTTCTTACTGGGCTGGTTGGTAACTTCTAAATGTTAAAATCAAACAGAAGACTTATTAACAAAGGCAGGTTATAGAAATGAAATGTCTAGCAAAGATCACCTCAGAGCTTGGCTCAGGTCACTCACTGGACACCCAATCAAACTGAGACTGGAGCAGGGCCCTCTCACACTATAAAACTCCAAATTACTTCAACCACATCAGACACAACCCTGTCTCTTGTGTCTCTTCTCTGGATTCTGAATTATTAATACAGATAGCATTAGATTGGCTGAGCCTAGGCCTCTGGTCCATATTCCTACCATATGATCTTCAAAGTAGGATGTTTGCCCTGCCTTCAGCCTCCACTATAATGAAAATGCCTCTCATCTTCATGAAGCACACTCCAAGTGGGAAGTTTGTTAGAAAAACTCATGATCTTTAAACAACTCATAGAAAGAAGGGAGAATCTAGTGCAGTATATGTGGATGGATAGGTCTCAGTGCATGAACAAGTCCTGTGGTTTTGTGCACGCACCACATGGGCAGAAGCTCCGGAGCTGGAGAGCTAAGTAAGTTTTAATGTCTTAACTATAGTTGAACTGAGGATTGGGAGGGGAAAATAAGCTTAAAATGGGTTATTGTTTTGCGTCCTAATAAATATGGTTTTGTATTATTTCAATACTCCCACTTCTCAAAAAAAACCAAAAAACAAAAAACCCTGGAGGAAAGTCACTGCTCTTCAGTAAGATTTGTCTCTGTCTTTATTTAACCTAAAGCTTCAAATCAATACCCCAGCAGCTTCATTCAATGCTTTTACTCTTTTCATGTAAAAAAAAATAAATAAATCTTAAGAGAAAGAATGAGAAATTGGAGGTAGCTTGTCATTCTGGTGTAATAAAAAAGAAGACATTTATGCTAGGTCCCCTTGAATGTGATTCATGAATGAACTAATTTGAAAGGCTGATTAAAAGTCCATGTTTAAAACCCCTCCTCTCTAATGTGGAATGCAGTGCATGCTGGGAATTCTGATGGCATAGCCCTACTTTCTATCTCTCTTTTCAGTGACCTTTAAGATGAGACAAACTCCAATGTGCTTGAGATGCTGGCCGTAACTGAGAATGGGGGTCCTAGGAGCAGAGATGATCTCACTTAGGCAGTCACACAAATGCTTCCCTAACTTATTATTCTAATTATGATAGCATAATATGCTTTAAATTACATACTGTTCTTTCCCTTAGATACTACATCCCATGGAACTTTATCCATTAATATACTGTTAGCACCAGGAAAAACCAAGGGAAGTCTGCAATGACAAAATAAGAACACACAGATAGATGTGGCTGAGAGGGAGTTTCAGAACAATGTCCATGCTGTCCTTGCTGCTGCTAGTGATGTGGGAGTAGTGAGGATGAAATTCAGGGCTTGTACATGCTGCACAGGAGTTCTGCTGACAGCTACACCCTCAGCCCTTCCTTTTTCCTGAACTGTATCATTGTAACTTAACACTTTGCCAGAGGACCCTGTGGTTGCTAACAAAGGTATTTGGATCCGTCCATTTTGTAAGACTTCCTATCTCAAACACAGATAAACCATTTACTTCAATATTATCATCTACTACTGCTGCTGCAGCTGCTGCTGCGGCTGCTATAGTTGTAAGGTGGAAACAGTTAGGTTAGAAATTCTTAATGCTGGTAAATCGATGCCCAGCATGCTGAAACTGAGGCCTGAGGGCAATGGCCAGTTCATTGACAGTAGCGGTCAGTATCATGTCCACATTCCAGGCAGCATCACCATGTAAGGCAACCTAATATAGCATGTCCAAACACAAACAGGCTGCTGCAGCAGCGTCTATACTCATATATCTAACAAGACCAGACATCAGAGTACAGAATTACTATTACTACTGCAGTGCACACAGAGCCCAAGCCCTGCACAGCCCCTACTCTGGTCACTTGTGATGTTAACTCTACATTTTCATTTGTCCTTACAGTCATTTAAATGAGAATGCCCCTCATAGACTCATATTCTTGGATACCTGGTCTGCAGTTGATGAAACTGTTTGGAGATATTAGGACTGTGATCTTGTTACAAGTGATGTGTCATTGGGGTGGGTTTCAAAAGTTTCTACCATTCTCAGTTAGCTCAGTTCGGTTCTCTCTCTCTCTCATTCTCTCTTGTTCTCGCTCTCGCTCTCCAGAATTTACGCTCTTAGCTGCTCTTCTAACTCTATGCCTACCTGCCAGTCATCATGTTACCAGCTGTGATAATCATGGACACTAACCCTTTGGAATCATGAGCCCAATAAATATTTTCTATGTTGCCTTGGCCATGGTATCTCTTTACAGCAATAAAAAAAAAATAATTAAGATAGACCTGTCTCCAAAAATGGGAACAGTTATAGAGAAATTATGACATCCCATGTCAATCTCTGACTTTCACATGGGTAAGGTCAGTCAAGGATACTGACATTCACACACACACACACACACACACACACATCTCTCCCACACACAGCAAGTGCAGGGTCTTTAAAGTCTTATAGGATGGGTTGAGGGAATAGGCCAGTGGTCACATTCCTGTTTAACATGAGTAAGGGCTTGGATTTAATCCCTAGCACCAAAAATAAAGTAATATACAAAATTTAGGTACCAGCTACTCAGTAAATTAAATTTGCTGTACCTATTGTGGTCAACATTTCCAGGAACTCTCTTTTGTTTCTCTACTTTCATCCCAAAGACAGTTGTATGTGAGTCTGACTGCAGAGGCCAGGAAGGCAATCCTACCTCACCCTTGGACTGTTGTCCATAAGCATTCTGAGTCTCCTACCTGGTGGGGTCAGCGTCCAGACACCATGCATTTCATGCTTTCCACCTTTGGGACAGGATTTAGTAACCTGTAAGATTAAGTAAGTTAACAATAGATGTTCACTAGAGTGACCAACTTGGTTCTTTGGTTTATCACCAAAATTCATATGCTCTGAGAAGCTGATTAGTCTTAGATAAGCTGAGATGGTTACATGCCCTACTCCAATTATCTTGCCTTCTTAAAGCTAGATAGGCAGTCTCCAGACCCTGTGATAACTCAAGACAAGAGATTCTCAAGAATCTAAGGTAAAGATATGGCTAAGAGATAGAGACACTATTTTACATCTTCTCCAAGCAGAATTCAGGGTGTGTTAGGTCAAAACTTTTCAAACTTTGAAGCATATGTGGGTGATTCAGTTAAGATGTGAATTGACTCATTAAGTACAGATGGGTCTTAATATTTAGTACTTCTAGTCCACAGATCATATACATAGACATGAGGCTATAGCCCAGATGTGGTGCAGGGTCTAGCAGGCACACCAGGAATACTGCTGAAAATTGAGAAGAAACACGTCCAGTGTCCCTCAACACAATACTATCTGAACACACTTATTGTTTTAAGTGTTTTATGTGCTTGGTAGTGATCGCCAGTACAGAATCACTGCACTAGGCCGGCAATCATCTGCCCCATCCTGCCTACCTGATCACAAAAGCAGAGCAGGGGAGGTGAGCTCATTAAATGACTCTGTTCCTAGATAAGTCAGCTCCAGAAGGAACATCAAATGCTATTCACAGCAACCCAATATGATCATTTCTGGGAACCTGGCTCTTCAGCTATCACCCCTATCTCATTCTGAATTATAAATAAATGAAGATTTAAAATATAAAACACCCTGGCCACCGCACCACCTACCAGAGAACAAATGGAAATACTTCCTGTTCCATAATTCATTAAGAACCAAGACTCCAGGTTGTGTTCTCTGATTTTGGCTGAAATAGTCTCATTTTTTTTTCCAAAACACCACCCCCACTGTGCTTAGTCATATTTCCTTGTTCAAAACCAAGTAATTCATGTGTTCTAGATAAAATTGTGCTCCTTTCTGACTTACTATTTTTCTCCCTACCCAAAATCTTCATTACCATCTCACCTTGTCTTTACATGACCAATAGGTTAGCATTCTAGGTCTAGATCCAAGGTATTGATAATGTCTAGGAAGATACAAGTCTAAATTTACAAGAGATTTCACCATAGAAGTAATTGTTTTCATTGCCAAACACCTATATGCTATATTGCCTATACTACACACCATGAAATATGCATTTTAGAGACTACATTATTTTATATCTGCATATCATCTTTCTATCTAGATTTAATACTAAGTAAAAGAATCTGAATATGTATATAATTGTATATCATGATAACTGTTCATTCTGAATCACCATGAGAAGGTGTTATTATTCTCTACTAAATTATGTAGTCCATGTACAGGAAGACTTACAGAATGTGTTCGCCAAGACTCTTGGCACGTTCTATTACAGATAGAATTTTAAAAATTTTTTTTAAAGATTTATTTATTTATTATGCATACAGTTTTACAGAAGAGGGCACCAGACCTCATCATAGATGGTTGTGAGCCACCATGTGGTTGCTGGGAATTGAACTCAGGTCCTCTGGAAGAACAGTTAGTGCTCTTAACCTCTGAGCCATCTCTCCAGCCCCCTACAGATAGAATTTTAGTTGCCTTTAATATCCTTCCATGTTCTTTACTTAATTTTGGATCATCATTTAAGCCTTGTTTTCATTCTCATCTTTTCAGTGGCTTCCCAGCCCATTCCAGCCATCACAGAGTTCCTAATGTCTTACTTCATCTACGTCTCACTGTCTACATAATCTCTGTAGTACTTACAGTTCTAACCAACTCTCCCTTCATATTACCACTGTGAAGGCATAGACTTATTGTTACAAAACTATTTCAGGAAAAGAACATTTAATACCTGAATGCTCTGACCAGCGGGGTTTTCAACGTAGACCTGAAACTGGGAGCGAGGCAAATGGGAGACGGGAACATGAAGGAATTGAGAGCAAGATGAAACTCCATTCAAGCTCTGAACTTTATTTTTCTGGCCAGCATTTAAATAGAATCTCAGTGTGGGAAGAACACATGTAGCCTGGAACAAGGGGAGGGTCAGTCAAAAAGTGTCAAGCCTGGTTTGAAAAGAGTTGCCAGACAGGGTAGAATTGTTATGGAAATCTATCTGTTATCAGTTAAATGCCTGGAGAGTGTCACCTGTGGTCTGGGAGGATCAGAGGAAACCGCCTGAATTCATGGTCTAGCTTAAAACAATGGGGGTGTAGCCTTCTGGCAACTTCGGGCAAGTCACATAATTGCTGGCAAATGGCTAACTATACTGAAGGGGAATAGAAGCCTATAAACAATGAAGGACCCTGGGTTCTAGGGCCTGACCCAGGCGTTCAGTTCAGGTATTCAGCAGAGCACCCCCCATGAGAATAAGGAACTAAAAGTCTAAAAGTCTGTAGCAGGAAACAGAGTGACCCAGCCCAGATAGCCATAATCAACTCAGATAGGACATAATAGTCGAACCTGAGATTAAAATACCAGAAGTCCCAAGCAGAATAGCTGCGACTGACACCTGGTTGTAAAAACTTCCTAACCAGCTGACCTTAAGGCAACCTTACGATTATAGTATGACCTTTAAAGTGACCAATCATGTATTGTCCCAGTTGTTATGGTGATTTTATGGGTTTTTTTTAGCCTTTAAAAGAGATATGAGATTATTAATCCGGGCTCCTCTCTTGCTACTCTCTTGCTCCCTAGGCAGGGAGGTAGCCCGCCCGTACAGATGAAATAAATCCTCTTGCTATTTGCATCAACTGGACTGGAGTCTGGGTTCTTGAGGCCCCCCTTCCCGAGGATAGTACCCTGACTCTAGGGTCTATCACATGACTAACTTATAAACTGAAAAAATGGCTAAGCTAGGCTTCGGCTCCCAGCACCTAAGGACAAGGTCCAGGTCTGAGTCTGAAAAGTATCTCAGAAGTGCACATGACAGCCAATAGATTCAAAAGTAGTTTCACACCTATCAAAAGTTCAGCCAGTAGATTCAGGGCTTGGTTTCATGCCAAAAGCATAGCCAATGGTTGCTGTACCCCATACCCCTTTACCCAAGCCTGAAATGCCAAGATGGGCAGCACTCCACTTAAATATGCTTTTCTTTAAAATCCCCTCACCGTTGGCTGACACCCTCTGCTGCACCTGAACAAAGGATTTTGATCTGGGTTTATGTCAACCTGTCTGAAGCAATAAATTGACCCTTGTGTTTATGTCGAATCCAACTCTCTGGTAGTCTTTGGGGGGAAGGGTCCCTTGACACAGGTAAAACAACCACATTTTATTAGCATCACTCAGCTCCATCATGATACCACAGTATAAAAGATATTGTCCAGAGCTAAAACCAAGTACAATGGTAAGAGAAGAAAGTCTGGAGTGGCAATTTTGATTCTAGATTTAATATTAAATGAAAAGTAAAAGTCATACCCAGTTCAACTAATTCTTTTTTTATTTTTATTTTTATTTTATGATGATAGGTGTTTTACCTGCAGGTATGTCTATGTACCACATGCATTCCTGTTCCTTATGGAAGGCAGAGGAGGACATCTTATCCCCAGGAACTGGAATCACAGACAGCTATAAGCTGCTATGTGGGAGCTGGGCATTGTATTGAAGGACCCTGGGTTCTAAGGCTTGAACCAGGTGTTCAGTTCAGGTATTCAGCAGAGCACCCCCATGAGAACAAGGAACATGGGAAACAGAGTAACCCAGCCCAGATAGCCGTAATCAACTCAGATAGGACATAATGGTCTGGTCGAAACTGTGATCAAAATACCAGAAGTTCCAAGCAGAATAGCGGTGACCAACACCCGGTTGTAAAATCCCCCTAACCAGCTGGTCTTAAGGCAACCCCATGACTACTGTGAGCAACTTTACAATTATAGTGTGACCTTTAAAGTGACCAATCATGTGTTGCCCCAGTTGCTATGGTGATTTTATGGTCTTAGCCTTTAAAAGAGATATGACATTGCCCCTCCCTTGCTACTCCCTTGCTTCCCGAGGCAGGGAGGTAGCCCGTTTGCAGACGAAATAAACCTCTCATGTTATTTTACATCAACGGCCTAGAGTCTGGGTTCTTGGAGTCCCCCTTCCCGAGGATAGTACCCTGAGTCTGGGGTCTATCAGTATGTACCTAGGTCTTTTGAAAGAGAAGCCAGTGCTTTTTACTGAGCAGTAAGAAAAATGATATCCTAAAATTTGCAAGCAAATGGATGGATTTGGAGAATATCCTCCTGAGCGAGGTATCACAAACCCAGAAAGATAAGCAGGGGATGTACTCACTCATTAGTGGACTCTAAACAAAAAAGCAAAAAGCAAAGCATGTCCAAGCTGCAAACCACATCCAAAGAACAGCTTGGGATCTGAAACACCTTGGACTGGCACCCTGGATCCCACTCCCTCTAGAGGAACACCTGACTCAGTCTTGATGTTGCAGGAAGGAAACTGGATCTGTCAGGAGTGGATGCTGAACTAAGCCATATTGGGACATTGGGACATTGGGACCTTGGGACCTCCTGCCCTTGCTGGGGAGGAGATGGGGACATGTGGAGAAGAGAGAGTGACTGAAGGGGTTGAGAGGGTGAAGGGACCTTGAACAAGGATATACACGGATAGAAAATGTGACTTTATTCATAATAATAAAAAAAGATATAAAAAAAGAGAAGCCAGTGCTTTTAACAGCTGAGCCACCTCTCCATTGCCCCTCCCCCAAATTTATGATAATGTATCTTATTTCTTAAAGCAAGGTCTGAATATGAGAATTAGATCACTTTGACTAGTCAGTGAAGGAAAGACAGCAGCCTCGGCCACACTGGTCCTACCACTCTATGCTTGTATCTCAGTGTAACTGTGTCAGTTTCTCCAATAACTAGCAGCATATAGAAACATTGCCATTTATTCCAGGGAGAAGAAGAATTTCTCTTCAGAAAATGACCTTTCTAATTGTAAGAGAAAGGGACTCAACTTATGGCTGTCCTTAAATTAAAAGCTCATTTTGCACAGAGAAAGATATTTGGGGGTTGGGGAAATGGTTTCATTTGTAAAGTTCTTGATGTCTAAGTATGAGAACCTGAACTCAGATCCATCACATCTGTCAAAAATTTAGTAGGGTTGTGAGCACTTGCACAAAGCTGGAGAGATGTTGACAGAAAGATACTCTGGCTTGCAGGCCCATCAAACCAGCTCTTTCAGGGTCAGCAAGACACCTTGTCTCAACAAATATGGGGGGAAACAACTGAGGGAGAAACTCAAGATCAACTTCTGGTCTCTAGCACATCCGAATGCATGCACACCACAAACTCACATACAAAAGAAAGAGATGGGGAGAGAGAGAAAGATAGACACAGAACTACAGAGAGACATACATAGAAAGAGAACAAGAGAGAGAAAGAGGGAGAGAATGCAAGCATTTTCATGCAGGCCACAAAGTAGCTGGGTAAGGAGTCCTCTAAAATTCTTTCAATGATCTTCTACACTCTGGTTTAAAAAAATGTTTCTGTATATTTTCTTAAGTTTAAGTGTCGGATTTACCTACTATATTTACTTTGCCGAACAGAAAATCTCTAAAAGTGATATGCTTCACCTCAAGGTTAAATGGTAAGAATCTGACACAGCTTGCTTGTTCTCTCTCTGTGTTTTTTTGTCTCTCTATCTCTCTCTCTCCCTCTCTGTCCTTCTTTCTCATCCTCTTGCTTGCTCATTTTAATGAAACCAGCTGCCATGTAGTAAGATTACCTATGAATGACTCACATGACACAGAGGTCAGTGGGAGAAGCCACCAGACAAAGGAAGCATGTGAGGGAACTGAGATTCTTGTTCTAGTGTCTTAAAAGGAAGTCAATCCTGTCAATACACACATAAATCTGGGAGGGAACTTGCCCTGTGGAGCTGTTTGGGGCTGTAGTTATCCCATGGCTCCAGAGAACCTCAGTATCCACCAAACAGCTAACAGTAGAAGAGGGTGTAGGTGTGGGTGGGTGGATGTATGCATGCCACAACACAAACATAGAAGACAGATAATTTGTATAGTAGGTTTTCTTCTACCATGTGGGTCTCCGGGCTCTAATCAGGTAGTAAGAAATGGTGGCAAGTACTTTAACTCAGCAGCTGTTGGCCTCAACCATATTGTATCTAATGTGAAGTAAGGTAAGAATACACAAAGTAAGCCAGCTAGTAAATATATATGTAGGAAAATTAATAGATGAACAAAAAGAAGAAAGTAGTAATGGAGAGAGCTTATCTGTTTATGATGACCATCCCTCAGACCACCCATCTAGCTCCCCTCATTATACTCTGAGTTTAGTTAGCCTTGCTGTTCTGTCCAGAAAAATCCTGATTAGCATTTGAATACACACACACACACACACACACACACACACACACACACGCACACACACACATACACACACACACACACATACACACACACACATACACACACACACACACACACACACGAGGCCCCAACACACAAACGATTCTCAAATTCCTTTGATGATGTAAATCTTCATTAGTGCACACAGGCATTAAAGTTAAATCCTGATTAAAATGCATATAAACACAGTGAGTTGAGCTGAATATCCACGATTCAGACCTAAGAAAGGCTCACAGTGTTAATGACTGTGGCATAGTAGCAGGACATTGAGAGGATCCTGAATCAGAAGTGAATACTTGATAAACACATACTTTCACAGATTGATAACATAGTACAAAATAGACTTTTTTTTAAATTTTTAAGTAACTATGTTTATTGTAAAAAAGAGTAGACAAATAAAATCATTAAAAAATGTAGCCATTAATCCATCTCAGTATCTCATGAAAACCATGTTTAGTATATAGGTCAACATTTTCACAAGCATTATGACACAATTATTACCATTTAACTTTTTAAATTTACTTTAAAATAATTTTAAGGATTGTTGAGAACAAGAAACATTTGTGTCCTTCCCCATGACTTACTTCTCAGTTCTCTACAAGTCAATTCCCTTCCCAAAAACACCTCTCTCACCTCGCCCCCACTCTGTCTATCATTGCAGATTAACCTTAGGACTCTCCTATGAGTAGCAAGTACTCTACCATAGAGATATACCTCCAAATCCTGAATGTGAGAAGATTTCTTTCTTGATAGCTGGACAAGGATCGCTATTACAAGAGCATGATACTGTTTTGGCAAAAGTTGACTAAAACTTCAGAGTTCAATGGACAGAATCTTCTACCCCCAAAAAAGAAATTTCAGAGTCTGCATAAATAAGTACACTGCTGGGAAGGAAGAAGAGAAAGGTAAAGGTCAAGCTACATAACGCAGCACACTGCTAACAACGGAAGTGGGAGGGGTCCACATGCCCAAGGCAGCTTGAGCCAAGACTGCCTATCTCTATGCTATGTATGGGTTAGCATTACTGTCCCCATGACTACACAAGTCCGAGTTTCCAGCTTGGCAAGATCAGGATGAGGTAGAAACATAAAGAGGACAGAACCTCGTGGGTAGGCTTATGGCCTGAGACAGATAACCAGAGATAAAAGGTGGGACCCTGTCTCTTTCTCTCACTCACTTTGCATCCTAGAAGTAAATAATTTGTGACTGGACACCTTAGTTTTATTAAGCTGGTACATCAGTTTCCCTTTATTCCAAACAAATTAGTATACGCTAAAACCATTAAAGGGGAAATGGATTCCTTTACAATTTGGTCACATGTGGGGGATGCATAGCCTCTCTCTGCCTCTACTATAGCATAGTTATATTGATACAGAAAAGACTCAAGAAAATCCAGGAGACATGCATGTGTCAATTAAGCTGTGAGAGAAGCTGCAAAAACCCTAGGGCACTGCACATTCCAGGAACAAAGTTTCAGTCTTTCCCTCTCCTAGCATGAGTTTCAAGAGAAGTTTTTGTTCTTTGGGGTTTCTTTTTCTAGAGTGTTTTAGGTTTGACATGCATTCCTAGCCTCACTATGGACTGACATTTTCAAAACTGGAAAACCTGTTTAAAAATATTTGCTTGTTTTATTGTTTTATGTGTATGAGTGTTTTGCCTGTGTGTATGTCTGTATGCCGTTTGCACGCCTGAAGCCCATGGATGTCTGTAGAAGGCTTCAGATACCCTGATATGCAGTTACAGATGGCTGCAAGCCACCATGTGGGTACTGGAGATAAAATCTGGGCCCTTTACAAGAACAACAAATGCTCTTACTGAGACATCACTCCAGCCCCACATCTTTCCTTTTTAAAGAGTTGATTATTCCAAGTGTTTTATTACAGTAGTGGAAAGCTTGCCAACATTGGGAGGGAAAACAGAGCCAGGAACCAAGGTCATTGTTGTGACTGCATCTGAGGATGCAGAAGGGAACTTAAAGCTGATATGAAGGAAGATCTCGGGAAGCATTCAGTAGTAGGAGAAAGGTGGTCCAGAGTATAGATGGAGTGCTTTGGTCAAACATAAGGTATCCTCTACAGGCCCATGTATTTGTTGCATACTTGGTCCTATCTGGTGATACTATTTTGAGAAGCTTTATGATGTGTAATGTCTTTCTGTACACTGTGAATATGCTTTACTACCATTGGTTAATAAAGAAGCTGTTTTGGCCTAAGGCAAAGCAGCTTCGAGGTGTTAGGATTCTGTTCTAGCCTCTGAAGCCACACCCTGCCCTGAGTTCTGATGTCAAGACCTGTTTAAAAAGAATTCCCACCACCCCACACTCTGTTTTATTTCCCTCCTGAGAATGTTCTCTCTCTCTCTCTTCCTCTTTCTCTCTCTGATATTATTAAAATAAAGTATGTCTATATAGAAGCAGTTTAAGAGTTTCCTACCTCTACATGTCTCCTGCTGCCCACCACTGCCTCGTATCCATGGGGCATTGAGGCCTCTCCAGTCATAGACCTCCACTGCCAGCTAATCAGATAAAGCATTATTATATTGTGCCAAAACAAACATGATCCCAACAAGAGAAAGGCAGAAATCCAAGCTGAAGAAGGGTGGACTCAAGAAGACACTACAATATGCTGCCAGAAAGCAAGATGTAATGGAACATGGGTAAAGCCACAGAACCTTTGGCAATATAATATAAATTTGTTGAGTTAAGTTTTAAGAGCTAGTTGGTAGTGAGCTTGAACCACAGGCTAAGAGTTTATAATTAATATAAGCCTCTGAGTAATTATTTTTTAAGTAGCTGCAGGACCAAGGGTGGGTGAGAGCCCTCTGCAATGAAGGACCCAGATGGAACAGAAAAACTTCTGACAACAGTTCTAATATCTTCATGAAGTGGGACCTGGCAGGTTATTGAAGGGTGGTACTTGGAGACATCTTATCCTTGGCCCTTCTCTCTTTACTGCTTCGTATGCTTCCATCACCTTGATGTTCTGCCTCCTCATAGACTCCCAGTCAACAATGCCAGTGACTGTGGACTTCCACCTCTCAGTGATAAGTCAGAATACCCTTTCAAAAGTGTTTTAAGAAATACTTAAGTGTTTCCTTACATATTTGGTCACGGGTTTGATGACAGTTAACATGTAGACATTTAGCAATGATTCTAAGGAGGGCTCAAAATATGGTAATATTTCATTTTTATTATTGTTGTATTTGTTGGACAAGAGTATTTTTGATATCAGAGAAAGAAACAAAGCAGAAAAGACTGGCAAAGCAATTTTTTTTTTTTTTTTTTTTTTTTTTTTTTGCAAATAGTATGAGATGGAACATATTAAGTTAGCAAGCAGCACTCGAGATCAGGAAGGCCTCTGTCATTTATCCCTAAGGAAGGGGAGAGCTCAGATGCCCATCATCAGTTGGGGTTCAGCTTTGCAATTTACTACTGATTGGTGAGTTTAGAAAGCAGTGCAAAGAAAATGAATGGAAGGGAAAAAGGGAGGGGGATCTTTCTGGGCCATCACATTCTAGACATGCAATAGGCCTTTGCATAAACAAAAGATTAACCATGTGGGGAAATTAAGAGATTTTACTTCTTTTTCATATAAAAATATGGACTATACCTTTGGAAAAAAAATCCTTGGCTACTTCATATAGGCTGGCCAAATGCTGGCTAGCTTTTATCCATGTTCTAAAAAATCTGAGTAAGGCTGAATTCAAAAGCAGTGGATTAGTTTATCTGATGGAGAAAAAATTTAAATAGCACAGCATCTAGGATATGGCATGGTTACTACTTGCTGCTTTTAGTCATATATACAGTAATAAAGAGTTTATACAGGGTGTAAAAATTTTGCTTTGAGTTCTTAAAATCAATTACAGCCATGTTCCAAACATTTACTGCCCCATAAATTGCCAAAACATCAAGAGCCTTTCTCAGTGAGAAGAGAATAAGAAATTGGAAACTCAAAGGTAAGACATTCTGATTAAGATTTTCGATTCTTAGGTAATTTTTCTTTCTTCATAAATAATAATTCTTCTTTCAAAAATATTGTTTTTATTGAAAATTATGTACCCCTAAATGGATACAATCCTTTCAAGTAAAACATGCATCAGCTTCCCACATTTTTGGTATTTGGGAGTTAGTGGACAGCTTTGCTCTGAAATCAGAGCAGGGAAAACATATGTGACCCTGCTGAAAAACCTTCTATAAGTGGGTTCCGGTTCCGGGACCAGGTGCTGTCTGTGGAGCACGTCCCCACACACTCTATAGCAGACAGAGATAAACTTTGGCTGTCAGGGTCCCCCCAGCTGGTGCTCAGGGAAATTGCACGGTCACCTCACCTCCAACTGCTCCAACAGAAAAGGACTGAGGACTTAAAATCAGTCCCCTGCCCAGAGCAGATTGGGATTGAGCAGACCTTTTGTTCAGAGGTGACAGGAGACAAACAAGCCCACTTGCCACAACTGACTAGGAGCCACCTAATTGTGAACCACTGAAGCCATGGGCAGACGCCAGTGCAAAAATATATATAATAATATAAAGAACAACAATGTAACTCCAGAAGAAAGTGGCAGTCCTAAAACTACAAGACCTGAACTGAGCAATGAAGAGGAAACAGAAAGAAGCAACACCAAAAATTCCTTTATGATAATCACTGAAGCTCTCAAAGAAGATATGAAAAATTCCCTTAAAGAAATAGAAGAAAATACAACCAAAAAATTGGAAGAGATGAACAAATCTATGAAAGAAAACCAAGAAAAGGTAAGCCAAAAAAAGAAAGAAACATACCAGAAACTAAAAACTGAAATAGAAGCAATAAAAAAGGCACAAAAAGAGGCAAAGATGGAAATAGAAAACCTGAAGAAAAAAGCTGAAACCACAGATACAAGCATAACCAAAAAAGTCGAAGAGATGGAAGATAGAATCTCTGAAGGGGAAGACTCAGTAGCTCAAATAGATATATCAGTCAAAGAAAATAGTAAAACTAAAAAGCCGTAACACAAAATGTTTAGGAAATCTGGGACACCATGAAAAGACGTAATTTGAGAATAATAGGAATAGAAGAAGGAGAAGAATACCAGCTTAAAGGCACAGATAATGTTTTCAATAAAATCATAGAAGAAAACTTTCTTAACTTGAAGAAGGAAATGCCTATAAAGATACAAGAAGCTTAGAGAACACCAAATAGATATGATTCCCCAAAAAAGTCAGCTTGCCATATAATAATCAAGCCACAAAACATACATAACAAAATAAAAATTTCAAGAGCTGCAAAAGAAAAGGGCCATCTTACCTATGAAGGCAGACCCATCAGAATAACACTTGACTAGTCAATGGAAACGATGAAAGCTAGAAGGGCTTGGTCAGAAGTTATACAGATGCTAAAAGAGCATGGCTGTCAAACCATACTATACCTTGCAAAATTATCCATCACCACAGATGGAGTAAACAAGATATCTGATGATAAAATCAGACTGAAACAATATCTATCTACCAATCCGGCACTACAGAAAGTATTAGAGGAAAACTCCAACCTAAGGACCTCAGATACACCCATGAAACCACAAACAATCAATAATCCCACAAAAGAACACTCCAGAGAAAAGAAATACAAAGAAGTTACCAGCAAAAATGGCAGGAAATATCAATCAGTGGTCACTAATATCCCTTACTATTAAGGGACTCAACTCTCCTATAAAACGACACACACTAAAAGATGGATACAACAACAGAAGCCATCATTCTGTTGTCTACTAGTAAAGGACCCTGGGTTCTAAGGCTTGACCCAGGCATTCAGTTCAGGTGTTCAGCAGAGCACCCCCCATGAGAACAAGGAACTAAAAGTTTGAAAGTCTGTCCCAGGAAACAGAGTGACCCAGCCCAGATAGCTGTAATAAACTCAGTTAGGACATAATGGTCTGGTTGAACCTGTGATTAAAATACCAGAAGTTCCAAGCAGAATAGCGGTGACCAACACCCTGTTGTAAAAGCCCCTTGACCAGTTGGTCTTAAGGCAACCCCATGACGACTATGAGCAACCTTACGATTGTAGTGTGACCTTTAAAGTGACCAATCATGTGTTGCCCCTGTTGCTATGGTGATTTTATGGTCTTAGCCTTTAAAAGAGATATGAGATTGCCCCTCCCTTGCTACTCCCTTGCTTCCCAAGGCAGCGAGGTAGCCCATCTGCAGATGTAATAAACCTCATGTTATTTTACATCAACAGCCTGGAGTCTACGTTCTTGGGGCCCCCCTTCCCAAAGATAAAACCCTGAGTCTGGGGTCTATTACTAGAAACACATCTCAACCACAAAGACAGACACAGGCTTAGAGTAAAGGGTTGGGAAAAGATTTTCTAGTCAAATGGTCCTAAGAAACAAGCTAGGGTTGCCATCCTAATATCTAACAAAGTAGACTTGAAGCTAAAAGCAATTAAAAGGGACCAAGATGGTCACAACTTATTCATCACAGGAAAAATTGGTCAAGAGGAAATTTCAATCCTGAATATTTATGCCCCTAATATAAGGGCACCTACCTATGTAAAAGAAACACTGATAAAACTCAAATCCCACATCAATTCTCACACCCTAATAATGGGAGACTTCAATACCCCACTCTCAACCCTGGATAGGTCAACCAGACAGAGATTCAACAGAGAAATAAGGAGTCTAAAAGAGGTTATGATGCAAGTGGTTTTAATAGATATCTACAGAAGCTTCCACCTAAATGCAAAGGAATATACATATTTCTCAACTCCTCATGGAACTTTCTCCAAAACTGACCACATAATTGGTCATAAAGCAAATATCAACATATACAAAAAAATGGAAATAATCCCTTGTAACAAATCAGACCACCAGGGCCTAAAGTTAGAGTTCAACAACATCAAAAATCAAAGAAAGCCTACCAACTCATGGAAACTAAACATCACTCAGCTGAAACATCTCTGAGTCAAGGGAGAAATTAAGAAAGAAATCAAAGTCTTCCTAGAATTTAATGAAAATGAATCGACAAAGTACCCAAACTTGTGGGACACAATGAAAGCAGTCTTAAGAGGAAAATTCATAGCACTAGATGCCTACATGAAAAACCTAGAGAAATCCACACTAGAGACCTAACAGCTCAGCTGAAAGCCTTAGAACAATTAGAAGTGAACTCACCTAGAAGGAATAGATGGCAGGAAACAATCAAAATTAGAACTGAAATCAATACAATTGAAACAAAAAGAACAATACAAAGAATCAATGAATCTAAGAGTTGGTTCTTTGAGAAAGTCAACAAAATAGATAAGCCCTTAGCCAAACTAATCAAAAAACAAAGAGAGAGTGTTCAAATTAACAAAATCAGAAATGAAAAGGGGGACATAACAACGGACCCCCAGGAAATACAGAGAATTATCAGACCATGCTTTGAAAATCTGTATTCCACAAAAATGGAAAATGTTCAAGAAATGGACAGCTTTCTGGAGAGGTACCATCTACCAAAATTGAATGAAGATCAGATTAATTACCTAAATAGGTCTATAACCCTTAAGGATATTGAAGCTGTCATTAAAAGCCTCCCAGATGGTTTCAGTGCCAAATTCTATGAGACATTCAAAGAAGAATTAATACCATTACTCCTCAAACTATTTCACACAGTAGAAACTGAAGGAATAATGCCGAATTCTTTTTATGAGGCCACAATTACCCTAATACCCAAGCCACTCAAAGTCACAACAAAGAAGGAGAACTATAGTATTAGTTTCGCATGTAAAAGCAAGTATACTCTAACAAGGCCACACAGTAGAGTTTATTTAAGAGAGTCCCAGACAGGTGAAGAAGCAGAGAAGTCAGGGGACAGAGAAGAAGAAAGAGACTGGAGCACGCGCTCGCAGGCACTTTTTTTTTCCTCTTGTTTCCACAGCCTATTCTTTATTATTATTATTATTATTATTATTATTATTATTATTAACAAAGAAGTCACATTTTCTATCCTTGTATATCCTTATTCAAAGTCCCTTTCCCCTCCCACCACATCAGATCATTCTTTCTTCTCCACAACTCGCCATCCCCTCTCTGGGCAGGCAGCAAGCAGTCCCATGGTCCCACTGATCCAATATTGCTTAGTTCAGTCTCCACTCCTGGCAGATCCAGTTTTTTTCCCTCAACCTCAAGAGTGAGTCAGGTGTTCCTCTGCACAGGTATGTGTCATGGGTCCAGGCAGGTGCTTCAAGGTATGTATCATGGATCCCTCCCTGCAAGGTGCATCTCATCTGCGCCCAGGGGCTCAGCTAGGGAATGCCAGGAATCCTTACATACAGACCAATCTCCCTCATGAATATTGATGCTAAAATTCTCAACAAAATTTTAGCAAACAGTATGCAACAATGTATAAAAAATATCATCCACCACGACCAAGTAGGCTTCAGCCCAGAAATGCAGGGCTGGTTTAACATACAAAAAACTGTAAACGTTATCCATCACATAAACAAACTAAAGGAACAAAACCACATGATCATATCCTTAGATGCTGAAAAAGCTTTTGACAAAATCCAACACTCCTTTATGATTAAAGCCCTGGAGAGATCAGGAATACAGGGAGAATACATAAATATAATAAAAGCTATTTACAAGAAGCCGACAGCTAGTATCAAACTTAATGGAGAAAGACTCAAAGCAATTCCACTAAAATCAGGAGCTAGACAAGGATGTCCTCTCGCCCTTATCTATTCAATATAGTTCTCAAAGTTTTAGCTAAAGCAATAAGAGAACAAAAGGAGATTAAGGGAATACAAATTGGAAAGGAAGAAGTGAAGCTATCTCTATTTGCAGATGATATAATTGTATACATAAGTGACCCACAAAATTCTTCCAAGGAACTGCTACAGCTGATAAACACCTTCAGCAATGTAGCAGGATACAAGATTAACTCAAAGAAATCAGTAGCCCTTCTATACACTAAAGATAGAAGAGCTGAAAAAGAAATAAGGGAAACATCACCCTTTATAATAGCTGCAAATAGTATTAAATACATTGGAGTAACTATAACCAAAGAAGTAACAGACCTATTTGACAAAAATTTTAAATCACTGAAGAAAGAAATTGAAGAGGATATCAGAAAATGGAAAGCTCCCCCATGTTCCTGGATTGGTAGGATCAACATAGTAAAAATTGCAGTTCTACCAAAGGCAATCTACAGATTCAATGCACTGCCCATCAAAATCCCAACACAATATTTTTTGGACCTTGAAAGAAGAATACTCAATTTCATTTGGAATAACAGGAAAGCCAGGATTGCCAAAACAATTTTACTGAACAAAAGAACCTCAGGAGGTATCACCATTCGTGACTTCAAGTTATACTATAGAGCTACAGTAATAAAAACAGCCTGGTACTGGCATAAAAACAGACTTGTGGATCAATGGAATAGATCTGGACATTAACTCAAAAACCTATGAGCACCTCATTTTTGACAAAGAGGCCCAAAACATTCAATGGAAAAAAGATAGTATATTTAACAAATGGTGTTGGCATAGCTGGCTGGTAGAGTGTAAAAAAATGCAAATAGATCCAAGCCTGTCACCCTGCACAAAACTCAAATCCAAGTGGATCAAAGACCTCAACATAAACCCAGCCACTTTGAACTTGATAGAAAAGAAAGTGGGAAATACACTTCTACGAATTGGTACAGGCATCCACTTCCTAAATATAACATCAGTGGCACAGACACTAATATCAAAAATCAATAATTGGGATCTCCTGAAGCTAAGAAGCTTCTGTAAAGTCAAGGACACTGTCAATAGGACAAAATGACAGCCTACAGAATGGGAAAAGATTTTCACCAACCATACAAGTGGTAGAGGACTGATCTCTAAGATATATAAAGAGCTCAGGAATCTAGAGCCCAAAACCTTGAATAACCCAATCAAAAAACGGAGTTCAGATCTAAAAAGGGAATTCTCAGCAGAAGAATTACGAATGGCTGAAAGGCACCTGAAAAAGTGCTCATCATTTTTAGCCATCAAAGAAATGCAAATCAAAACGACTTTGAGATACCACCTGACACCTGTTAGATTGACTAAGATAAAAGGCACAGATGACAGCCTATGCTGGAGAGGATGTGGAGCAAGAGGAACACTCCTCCATTGTTGTTGGGAGTGTAAGCTTGTTCAACCACTTTGGAAAGCAGTATGGCTGTTTCTCAGAAAATTGAGAATCAATCTCCCCAAGGACCCAGTAATACCACTCCTGGGTGTATACCCTAAAGATGCACAGTCACACTCCAAAGGCATTAACTCAACTATGTTCATAGCAGCGATATTTGTAATAGCAAGAACCTGGAAACAACCTAGAATCCCCTCAACTGAAGAATGGATTAACAAACTGTGGTACATCTACACAATGGAATACTACTCAGCAGCAAGAAAAAATGATATCCTAAAATTCACAGGCAAATGGACGGATTTGGAGAATATCCTCCTGAGTGAGGTATCACAAACTCAGAAAGATAAGCAAGGGATGTACTCACTCATTAGTGGACTCTAAACAAACAAACAATCAAACAAACAAGAAAAAAGCAAAGCATGCCCAAGCGGCAAACCACAACCACTGAACAGCTTGGGATCAGAAACCCCCTGTACTGACTCCTTGGATCCTGCTCTCAAGAGGAACACCTCAGTCTTGAGGTTGGGGGGAGAAAACTGGATCTGCCAGGAATGGAGACTAAACTAAGCAATATTGGGACAGTGGGACCATGGGACTGCTTGCCTCCTGCCCTGGGAGGGGATGGGGAGTTGTAGAGAAGAGAGAATGACCTGATGTGGTGGGAGGGGGAAGGGACCTTGAATAAGGATATACAAGCATAGAATGTGTCACTTCTTTGTTCATAATAATAATTAAAAAAAGAAAAAAACCTTCTACAAAAAACAAGCACAGTGACAATGTTCTCAGCCTGACTACTCTTTAAAACTTGGTTCAAATGATAACCAAGAATTAAACAAAAAGAGAGAAGAGACGAGAGAAAGAGAGAGACTTACATCACATTATATAAAAACTGACCATGCTGACAACAGCTATTGTGATATTTCTAAAGCTTCCCATATTTATTTTTATCTTTGCCTCATTTTTTTAAATAAAATCTTTGAGATGAAGTATGGTTTAGATTAGTATTTTCCTGCAAATGACATTGTAAAGTCTTTTAATTTTTTTATTGGTTCCAAAATTGTGTTGATTTTAGTGAGGCAAAGTAGGCAATCTTTAACCTAATCTTTGTTATGCTTCTTTAAATTATAAGATATATGCATGTATATTGATAAGTCATTATAGGAAAAGGTGTAGATTGAAAAAGATGACTCAGTAATCTAGAAGGGTGCAAATGACAAATGCCCAGCTTGGGGTTGTTCCAGAGTGAATGCCTCTTCCCAGAAAGTGGGCTGGAAGTAGGCTATTATACTAGATAGCCTACTTCTCTGGGCTAGAGCCCAGGCTGTGGTTATACAGAGTCTACTTAAAGCAGAAACCATGACATACCAATGTACTTCCTTTTTTACCCTCATCAGAGACTTATACTTTTGAGAATATTGAACAAAAAACTGAAGGAGCATTGATGACACCACATGTGCACACCTATGTCTACCTGACCACATTTACATTGATCACAGCTTCCCAAAATTCAGCTGAAATTTATGGAAATAAAGCACAAATGTACTATTATCATAGTGTGTTGAGTTACAAAAGCTGACCATGTCATTCCTCAGTGAGGAAAAATGAGAGTAAAATTGGCTTCTTACACTTTGCAATATACAGACACCATTGTCTCTGACACTGTTTTCTAAAGCATTTAGGTCCCTCTCCCATCAACAGTGACAAAGCAGCATCAGCAGAATGATGGAGTGGCGCTATACAGTGCTTGTCACCTCACAGAAGAATTAATCACAGCAGCTGTCCACTCAGGAAAATGTTTACAGAAGCTAAGAAATCTACATGAACTATTAGAGCTCATGGGTTAACAAAGAGTTAAGGAGAGGTGGATCAAAGCTCCCCCCCCTCAAAAAAAAATGAGCATGTGGTACAGAGAAAAGTCTCTGCATATGAGAAAGACACTACATTGAACATGACTTTACCAAGTACCCCAGAGCAAACCAACCCCAGGCCCCCCTGGCTTCCTGCTTCATTTGATCACCTATGACTAGATTTCCGGCCATTCCCAGATTCCAGAGCAGTCACATATCAGGACCTAAACCAGTTCCAGGAGCCTAAAAATTCAGATAAAATCTACTCTCAGTCAATAAAATCAACTCCCAGGCTTCACCTAACTCACATGGACTCAGACTCAATAATCACATTCCAAGGAAGCCCTGGTACCAGGCTGATCTTACCAGCTCTAGAGTCTAGAACCTAGCACCCAGGCATCTCTTAACATGGAGCCAGCATCCACAGAGTGAAGTTCCAAAAGAGTCCCCACAGTCCCAGGCACCAGGTCATCACCCACAAAGGCAGGCTCCAGCTGTCCCCTACAGATCCAGACTCCTAAAGTTCCCAGTCCCATACAAGCTTCTATGGCACCAAGCTGCATACTGTATCTTTGGCCCCCCAGTCCTCTGGACAAAGGCCGTGGGCCTGCTTCTGTATAATCCAGCCCTGTTCTGGTTGATAATAACAGCCTCAGCTTCCTGTAGGCCAGGTCAAGTTTCAAAGTCTATGGTTCCAATTTCACTCCTATTGTACTTAGTTTTTACTCCAGCTCCTATTGAAACATACACTGAACTTCTCCCCGTGGACAGAGTCTAGAAGTCTATCCGTGTAGACGCTGATATCTGATTGGACATTGTAGACTTAAAATACAGTCTGTTCCAATGAATCCAAGCTCCAGGTCTCTTTCTGTGCATGCAGGCTCCAGACTGGTTCTTGTGAAGTCAAGGACTAGGCATGTACACCTTGACCTAGCCTGCCGAAAGATGCAATAGAAGGGAGGGAGGGAGAGGAGGGAGAGAGAGGAGGTTCTATATGCCTATAGAACCTATGGGTCACCAACTGAACTAATGTGCACAGCATGCCTTCCTAAAAGATCAGCATAAAGAATGTGGCAGGAAGCTATTTAAAGGACTAAAGACAGAACATTTTACAAATCCTGGACAGTAAATGGAAAGTTCAGATGTTCAAAGCGTTGAAAACCACAGTGTGCACAGTAGCAAATCTTACCAAACCACTGTGTGATCATATTTTCAAAATTTAAATTCATGGAGAATTTTGAAAATAGCAACCCAGCACCTGGAAAGCTGAGGCAGGAAGGCTAACCTGGGCTACACAGGGAACAATTAAAAACAAAAGTAGAACAAAAACAGCAAGAGAGAAAATAACTTTGTGCAGTCACTGAAACTCCTGCAAGATCAGGAGATATTTTAGTGGAAAAGTTGATATCTATAAGAGAGCACTGAAGAAGAAGTTCAGAGATTTGGATGCTTGGTCATCAGGGAGTGGCAGTCCTATGGCCTTGTTGAAGTAGCCGTGGCAGTATTGGAAGAAGTGTGTTACTGGAGATGGCTTTGGGGTTTCAAATGCTCAAACCATACTCAGTCTCTCTCTCTCTCTCTCTCTCTCTCTCTCTCTCTCTCTCTCTCTCTCTCTCTCTCTCTCTCTCTCTCCCCTCCTGCTTCCTGCCAATCCAGATGTACAACTCTTAAGTACCTCCCCAGCAGCATTTCTACCTGGATGCCACTATGCTCTCCATCAGAGTCCATGGACTAACTTCTAAAAATATAAGTCAGCCCCAGTTAACTGTTATCGTCTGTAAGAGCTGCCTTGGTCATAGTTTCTCTTCTCAGCAATAGAACATTGATTAAAACAAGTAGTTTTGCTGTTTCGCTTTAAGCATACTGTGGCACTCAAGAATAATAAGCCTGGCAAGTCGGTCCTTCCTTCAGGGTTGAAGAAAAGGTAAGGACTCTCCCACAGGAACATAAGCCACAGATGTCCATCACCACTACATCTGCCTTTCTACAAAAGCAAAAGCTACTTAAGTCAAATCCAAATCAAAGGACACTGACTGAGAAGAAGTGGATGAAAGGGTAACATTCAGTGTGCAGTTTAAAAGCAAATCTCAATTCAGACCACTGATGAGGACAGGAGTTGGAACCAAGCCAGGCTGTATTCAGTTATAGAAGAGCCTTTAAAGTGACTGACTTCCTTGTTGGCTAGAAGCTGGAGACATCCTTGAGTCTGTTGCCAGCACTGTCCTATTGAAGGCAGAAATGCCATGGCCAGAGACTTGGGTAACAGTCAGAGTCCAGGTTTTTTCTTAATTCTTTCTCATGGGAATCCCTTTCCTGGAAACCTTAGCGAAGTTGTAACTGAACATTCATGGTAAGTCGGAAAAATCAACTCATCTCCCTCTACTTCCTCATCTAGAAAAACCTCATTACTAAACAGCAGTGCTCCTCAATATCACTTCTAACTCTTAACCCATAAACTAAGCCATGATTAGGTGAACAACATCCCAGCCGTCTTACCTCTGAATCTGCTGTTGGCTCTTCATACTCCTCCTCTTCCCAGAGTTCTCTTAGTCTGGTAGCCACGCCTTCTGGCCAATCAATGTTTTATTAAACTCATAGAAGGAACAAATATTTACAACATATCAGAATATAATCCGACAGCACCAAGCAATAAGGGGCTTTAATACTCTAACTTCTATGATGGGCAAATAAACAATGAAGAGAAAAATATCAGAAGAAAAAAGTAGACAGGAAGAATACCATAGACCAAATACAGATACACGTAGAAAAACCACCCATCACATACCTATTTAAACACATATTCTCCAGAATAGATCATAGGTCAATGAACAATGAAAGTCTTAACTACTATAAGAAGATTAAAAATTCACCAAGAATGTTTTCTGATCACATTTATGCTACAGGTATGAATGGACATGTATCTGGGGACAAGTATGCAAATGTACACACACATTTGCACACATGTGGCTTTAACAAAAGAAATCTGCATAACTGCAGCAAAATGATAAACCTGAAGGATACTTTGCTAAGTAAAATAAACCAAGCATAGGACACAAATTATTTGTATGTGGATTCTAAAATTGTTAAGATTATAGAGTTACACAGAGTGGTGGTTTTCAGGGTTTAGGGGACATAGATACAAATATTCCAATAGATAGGTGAATAATTTACATTTATGGTGTTGATTTAATCATTTCATATTGTTTACAAGCATTAACGTTCATCACAGTGCATACCATGCGTGCCTATAATCTTTATTGTTTAGTTTCATCCTAATGAAGCTAGAAACAGGGAACAAAAATTTAATTTTTCACTCTAAGAATAGCATAAAATGTCAACTTTTCAAAACACAGCCATCAGACAACTCACCCATGAACTGATGCTGATCTAGCCCTTGCCAAAGCTGGACTGAGACAGCTAATATTTGGGAGAGGCAGTTAGTGGATCTAATAACCTCTCACTCCTAAACACTGACCTTTTCATTGTTGTCAACACAATGCACCATGCTACATTTTTTCAATATCTTGCCAAAATTTAAAAAGTTCAAGTTTATTATTTTTACTTATTCTTGACCCTTTTTCCTTACATAGGGCACAGATGTTCTTTAAAAAAAAAAATCTAACTTTATTTTCTTTGTCGTTGAAGCTGAATTTTTTTCAGGATAATTAATCCTAGTCCTTTCTAAGGCTTGCAATTGAAACGGAAAACACTGATATTTAATTCAGTGTTTATGACTGAGCGATATTCCCTCTAGATTCATTTCCATTCTCTATTTTAAAGTCATCATCTGGGAATAAAATGGTTTCTCCGTGACTCATTGTGTTTTCATATTGGTCATGCTTATCAGGGTGTGGGGCTAAAATCTACTGAGCTCATTTAGAGTATGATATGCTTCTCAGTATGTTCAAGAAGACCATAGCTTGGCATTCCCTGAAAAGTCATGGCATTCATGCAGTTTGAGCCCTTCACAATGCCTGGCAGCCACCCAGCTTCCTTTTGAATTCTCTCTTGCCTTTCTATGACACCCAACCTTGTTGTAAATGATTTCTTACCCCATTTGGGCCAGAGGTTCTGACCTTGCCCATGCAGCTTTTATCCCTTGAAAATGACTCAAGGCTTATATTAATTTCATGCTGTTTGGCCTATGTCTCACTCACATTGCTAGCTAGCTCCTTCATCTCAATTCAACTCATTTCTAGTAATCTTCTTGGCCATGTGGCTGTGGCCAGTGGCCCATACTTGTATACCTACAGGTTGCTTCTCCAGTGGCTGACTGGAGACTGACTGACTCTGCCTTCCTTCTACCTGTCTCTACTCTGTTTCCTCCATCCGCTTCTATGGTGCTCTACACAGAACAAAACAGCTCTTTATTTGCAGAATGACATACAGAAAATAGTCCTACCACGCAACCTTCTTACACAATCTACCTGCTTTACCATCACCTCCTGCTTATGTATTCATAGTATCAGCTCTCTCCACTTATAATGTGCTGTGTCTTCTATTTCCCTCTAATGACAACAGAAAAAAGTCTTGGCTATTCTGTCTCCAATTCTGTTGAAAACAATACATACTCATTAGATATTCGGTAAACTCCAGCCTATACATACATTTTATTTATTTTAATTGATGGATGTGTGTCTGTATGTGAATTTGTGTCTGTGTGTATAGAGGCCCACAAAATCCAGAAAAGGGCATTGGATTCCCCCAGGAGATGGAGTTACAGGTGATTTTGAGCTGCCTGATGTGGGTGCTGGGGACCAAACTCAGGTCCTCTGAAAAGCATCACACCCATTTAACCACTCACTCATCTCTCTAGGCACCTGAACACATTTTATGAGAATGTTTTAGACTTCTTTACACTGTCCAGGACTCAAGCCCTGCCCCTTCATTTTTTCCTCTTTCCACTCCACTAAAATTGTTTGTTTCAATATCCAATAATCCTCTGTATTTAAAATTTCAGTGCAACTATCTCTAAACCATATTTAAACCATATTTCACTTGATTTTTAGAGCATTTGACATTTCTACTCACTCATCTTGACATTCTTTCCTTCCTTGTCATTCATGCTCTAACAAGTATCAGACACCTGTTAGTCCTTCTGCTATTTCTCCGGTCCTTTCTTTGCCCTCTCTTCCCAGCTCTTGACTTCAGTTGGTGGTATGCTATGTACCCTACTGACACCCTTGACCTCCTGCTTCTTAAGTCAATTGATAATCCTGGAAGGGAACTGGAAAAACAGAGGCAAATAAGATAGTATTTATGTTAATTTCTTCTTTTAATATAAAGGAAAAAGTTAAAACTAGAAGCTCAAGTTTCTTTAAGCATAAAAAATGTTTCTTTTTATTTTTGAGAGCATCTACTTTTTAAATTTACTTCCTTTTCTGTGTCTTTAAAGTACGTGTAAATCTTTTTAGAAGCCAAATAAGCTTCTTTCTGACTCTAGGATCGAATGGTAAGTCTTTCGCAAGGATCTAAGAGCCATTGCATTGGATACAAACAAGCAGCAATAAATAAACATATAAATTTTCCCTTTCTTACAATTTCTATGGACTAGAAGGAATCTAATTTCAGTAGAATTTTTTTAAGTTTTAAAAATAACTTTTCTCATAAAAATAGGAGAGCAACATTGCTGTTATTGTGGATAAAAACAATTAGCTAGCACAGATGGTCACCTAAACTGCCAGGTGAATCTATAATTAACCACATAGGATAGACAGTTCCATCATAGGTAGGTGATTATATGCTGATATCTAACAAGGCTGAAAGATACATACTCAACCATGAAGCAAACCTACCTCTACATCTATATCTTCAGGACATTTTCACAGAGACGGAGATGATGGATACAGATATGTTCATAGGCTACATAATTTTCCAAATAAATTTTAGACTAAAGAAAATCCTAAGTAATAGAAGCATGTAGCAAGTTCTTAAAGTGGAAGACATTTATTGTTAACATCACCTACTATTTCGTATATTTTGTACAATGCAATACAGATTTAGGTTATATATGTTACAGACATCATCAAAGTCACAGTTCTACAGTGTATGACATCAAACTCAATGATGCTTAATCCTCTTTATGGCATCCTACCAGCTAAAGGTTAGCTGCATGAGTTTCCAACCGAATATTCAGTATTGCTCTTAACTTTAGTGCTACTTTTTATATGGTACTTTACTACCATTCATCACTAAAATGTGACTTCTCTGGATCTCAAGATTGCACAGCCCAATTCTAACCAGGAACAGATGAGGAAACCAAGCCTCACAAAGAATAAGTTCATATCTAAAATTGTGGATCTACTTTCACATATGTGTTCACACTAAGTAAATAAATGTTTGAAAGAAGCCTATTGAAGAATGTGACTCAATATTGAAACATCTGTCCAGGGTGTGAAGGACCATGTGTTCAAACCCCAGCACCACTGAGAGAAATACAAATAAATAAATACATAAAAGAGGAAACAAATGTATTCAATACATTTGAAGCAAATATATTCAATACAAATGAATACAATACAAACAAATAGCAGAAAACTTTCAGGTCTGGAGAAGAGAATAAAAATCTGTACAAAGAAAGCTTGTTGGACAATCAGTGGGTAAATCACATGAGTTACACTGTGGGAAAAGATCCAATAATAAAGAGAATAGGAATCTTTAGCAGAAAAGCAACTTATGACAGATAATAAAGTCCTACAAAACAGTGAGTGGATTTTCTTCACAAGATATACTGCAGGTAAAAATCAAGTAGAAGGACACATCTTTTTATTTTTATTTTTATTTTATTTAAAAAGGCTTTTTCCCATATATACCCCTGCTCACTCTCCCTTCCCTCCTCCCAGTCCCTCTCAGCCCTCTCTTAGCCTTCCCTTAGCCTTCCATGCCTCTTGGGCCCTTCTAAGGCCGTGGGGTTGAGGCCCAGTGAAAATTCCTAAGTCTCCCTAGAGTTTGGCGACCTGTCTCTGGCCATAAACTCCACGTGTGAGTGACTCAGCATAGCCTAACCTAAGACCGCCTCTGCCTAGCCTCTGCTAACATGATAAAATACTATTGGCCCTGTTTCCTCATCCCATCTACCCCCTCCCAAGATCCCACCCCTTCTCACAACCCTATATAAGTCCTAACCTGAGGTAATAAAGCAAGTTCTTGCTATGACGAGGCTTCTGACTCAGTGTGTGATTTCCCCCAGTGGCTAGGGGATGCTGGGTCGTCAACACCCACCATCCCACTTCAACCCCAGGCTGGTCTAGATCTCCACTTGCCCTATCTTCCAGAGAGAAAAAGAGTCTGGCACATGCCCTCATCCATTCCCCCAAAGAGGGCAAGGAGTCCCAAGGTGGGTCAGTTCTGTCTGAAGAACACATTTAAGGATCAGAGAAAAAGAATAAAAACACTATAAATAACTACCCAATAGTGGAAAAACTTAAATTCTCTCAGGCAAACACAAGACAGGGAGATGTACTACCCCAAGACTTATCTTACAAGAAACTTAGTTTCTTCAAACTTAAGGAAAAGCTGCTTAAGTTTATATTTTCAATCTGAAAACGTAATAAAATATAAAACACTAGTAAAAGTAAGCTAAAGGTGAAATTGAGATCATGGGTACTGTAACAGCACTATAAAATAAATTATATCTCTAGTAAGAAGGAAAGAACAAAGCTGTTTTAAAAAGTAAAGTTATAATGGGTGGTTGGAAAATACAAAAGATGCAAAGACATCAAAAACAGGCTCTGGGGGTTTTTGCAGTATGGAATTAGTGCAAGGAACCAAAGCCAACTTGCTATTAACTTAAAACAGCCAGTACATTAGTATGTCTTTATTGGACCACAAAACCATTGTTAGACACAATTGATAAAAGAAAAGAGTTTAAAAACATATCACATATTCAGAAACTCTTCAAACCATAAAGATATCAATGAAGAAAGGTAGTCAGAAGATTTTTCTCAGTTCTACCCCAATTCCACAGCTGCTTATGAAATAATTAACTCAGAGGTTTAATATTAATTACAAACTGTTTGGTCTATGGCTCAGGCTGTTGCTAGACAGTCCTTACATCTTAAATTAATCCATTTCTATTAATCTATGTATCACCACGTGGCTGTAATTGGTACAGTTACATCTTGTTTATTGAGCAGCTGGATTGTGTCTCTTGTCCTTCTTCTCTTGTATCTGTGCTTGGATTTCCCACCTGGATAGTTCCTGTCTTGATATAAGCCAAAACATCTTCTTTATTAATCAATGGTAGTAATAACTATTCATACCATAGCAAACAGAAAACTCACCCCACAGAACTTCCCCTTTATTGTCTAATCAAAAAGGAAGGTTTTCATTTTAACATAGTAAAATTATATATAACAAGCAAGAATTACAATTACAATGTCTATCTGTATATGGCAAAATTAAAGAAAATATTCTATCATGTATCCTTTTTGTGAGTCTAAAGTTTTATAACTAATTTACCTTTTATCATAACTAAATAAAACTATAATTATGACTATCTAGTCTTCAACTCCATCAAAGGCCTAAAAAGGATAAAATATTATTCAAGTAAGCAGAAAGTACATCACAAGCAACTTCCAAAATTCTAGAAATGACAGAGATATCTGGCTGCCTGGACAGTCACCAGAGTTTCTCTGCAACATTGGAGCATGCATCTTCAGCCTACAGGCCTAGAGTCTATGACAGACTTTTCAGTGAAACAGAAAATTTGAAGGATGTTTTCACCTATATTGCCAAAGTTTATCAGTTGCTTTTCTGTTTCTTGCAGAATGTCTAGTAGTTTCTTCTGTGGAACCCAAAAGACAATCTCACCTTGTTTTGGCAAAGTTCAGTGGTTAGATTTTATGGGTCTTGCATGTCTAGTTTATACAACATACTGTTAAGCAGTCGGGGTACGAATAGTTTTTTGCCCAAATTTTTACACATTGTAAATAAACTCTATAATGAGTTTCTTTTACGCCTGTCAACCTCTTTGAAGTAATTGATGATGCCAGGAGCAGACATGTTTCACTGTCCAGAAAAGTGTGAGTGCTTAAAATATTTTAAGCTTTTCCTGTGGGAACAGCTGAGTTGAGAGGAACGTGGTCCTCTCCTCTCCCCATTATGGGGTGTGCCTGCTCCCTCATATGGGTACACTCTGAAAAGAGGGAGACACCTGGCAAAAAGTCACTTTGCCAGCTGTATTCAAAGCCCCCATTCCGCCAGCTATTGTGAATTTTGTTCACACCAACTTGAGGAAAAACAACCGACAGCCCCATGCCGTCAGTCAACTAGCAGGTCATCAGACCAGTGCTGAATCTTGGGGTACTAGCAGAACTGTGGCTCAAATTCCCAGTTTGAGGTTGTGGGACCCACCATTCAGGCCAGGGTGCCTTTGGAAATATGTGTCAGGGAGGCCACATGTTTGCACCAACCAAAACCTGGCATTGTTTGCACCACAGAGTGAACACAATCCAAAAACAATATGCCATCTGTTCTGCCCTGAGTGCCTCAGCCTTACCAGCTTTGGTGATATCTAAAGGTCATTGTATAGAGGAAGTTCCTGAACTCCCTTTGGTGGTTGAACATAAGGTTGAAGGTTACAAGAAAACCAAGGAGGCTGTTCAACTGCTTAAGAAACTTAAAGCTTGGAATGACATCTGTCTGTCTGTCTATCTATATACTTTTCTTATTTCCTTTCTTCTTTCTTTCTTTTGTTCTTTCCTTTTCTCTCTTTCTGCCTCCTCTGATTCTTTGTAAATAATCTTCCTTTGAGATCACTGATTCTTTGAAATTTCTATTGATGTCTTCTAGCACAGATATTTTGTTTATTGTACTTGCCAGGTATATTATTTCTATTTGATTTTAAACAGGATTTGTCTCGACATTAAGTTTATCTGATTAGTTATTGAGTTATTTCTCTGTGTTTTCTTGAAATTCTTTGAGTATCATTAAAAGCAGCTACTTTGCATTATCTGACCAAGTGAGCACACATAACCATTGCTTTTGTAGTTGGTTTCTGGTACCTTATTTTGTCTGGTAAGTGATGTCATAATTTCTTGAAACTTCTTAATATTTCTTGACATAAGCGATAGTTCATGTTTAGAATGTTCCCCAGACTTGTGTGGTTTGGCCCTTTATTCTGTGTCAGTAACAGTTGGTAAATAGGTTTAATAGTGTATTGTAGTAATAGAGCTGAGTATCCATAGACATTTTGTACCAAGAAGCAGCATTTTGCCAGCAAAGATTATGATTTTCTTTCTTGCTTTACTGCAAAGCACAAGATACCACTCTTAGACATTATTTTTTTAGTAAGAATTCTGGAGCTATGCCCAGCACCAGCCTAAAACTGAGTTCCAAGTCCAAAGTAGTTCATTAATAACTCAGTCAACCCAGAGGCCTCTTGCTTCATACACTGTTGCTAACGGCTAGGAATGCTGGCCCGGGGTAACACTGACAGCCCTTCTTGGCACTTGAGGACACCTACCATTACTGTTATGTCAAAACCAGTGCTGAATTCTCTCATCTAGTTTCAGTAGCTCTTGTGAAGGTAGTTTCTTATGAGCATATGGCCAACTTGATGTTTCTAAGGAATATGGATGACTAGGACCTACTCTATCATATTGCCCAGTTCCCTCCCATAAATGTAACTCATTATGATTATTTTGAATTTCTTGTCTGTTAACTCCAAAATATCTACCATATTTGAGTTAGCCTCTGATGTTTTTTCCTTTCTTTCTTGTTTTTTTTTCTTTGTGTGTGTGTGTGTGTGTGTGTGTGTGTGTGTGTGTGTGCGTGTGTGTATGTTTGCCGGGAGCCAAAGCCTAGCTTATCCGTTTTTCAGTTTTATAAGTTAGCTTCTACAGTTAGCCTTATTGTTTTAAGTTAGGCCATGAATCTAGGTGGCTTTCTTTGATCCTCTAAGACAGGCAGGTGACATTCTCCAGGCATTCAACTGAGAACAGATGGATTTCCATACCACTTCTACCTGGGCTTGCTACCTCTGAAGAACCCTCCCCTTTCTCTCTGCGCTTGCTACCTCTGAAGAACCCCCCTCCCCTTTCTCTCTGCTGTGTGTGTTCATTCTTCACACTCTGAGATTGTATTTAAACACTGGTTGGAAAAATAAAGTGTGCCAGAACTTGAATGGAAATTCCTCCACGTTCCTGTGTTTTCATTTGTCTCACCCCCAGTTTCTGGTCTACATTGAAGACCCTGCTGGCTGGGGCATGTGTTCGCTTGTCTTTTCTTACAATATAGCTATTATGTACTGGTTATAAATACAAATATTGCAGCTATAGGCTCTTAGGTTCATGTCTAGGATTCCTGCCATGTTTACTAATTTCCTGATTCAGTGAAAAGCTTGGGTAGTAGAGGAGAATTCTACAGCACCATGATTGATGACAATCACTCAGTACCCTCAGCTGTGGTATTCAGAAATATTTCCCCACTTTTCCTGCCTAGGATGAGGCTGAAATGTTTCAGGACTAGAGGTGGACATTTCCTTTCTTTCCCTTCAATTCTGAAATTTCCTTTGAGGATGCACAATTGAATGTTCCTAGTGTGCCTCAGAATGTTTGATCTTCAGCTTGTGAGGCACAATCACAATCCTAGCAACAGGGAAGCTGACGTAAGAGAGCCATGACTGAAAGGCCAGTCTGAGCTACCCTGTCTCAGAACTGAGTAGGAGTGGTTCTTGTCTTCTACTGATAGAAACCCAAAAAGATTGTAGTCCTCTCAATGAAAACATGGTGAGCCTTGGAGAGGGAACACTGAGGTATTAAAACCTCATACACACAGACTAGCTGCCCAAAAGATTTTAACTCTCAAGACACTGAGCCTCTAGCAAATCACCAACCAATGATACAACAGTGGAATCAACAGCAGTGTTCAAATCATGAACTTTTGATCACAGGTTGAAGACAGGAGGCACTCATCATCTGTCTCCATCTGCTTTTTAAGAAGGCTATTTCTCAGTTTGCTGGTGGCTCTCAGGGAGTGGTTGACTTTGTTCATTCAGTATTTTCTTTGAGGAGTGAAGAACAGCAGTAGCCACCCAGCGGAATGGAAACCAGATCTTCTGGTTGTATAGAATAAGACATTTCCAGCATGGAGCCAGTTCTCACAAATCCCCCTCCTATGGAAAAGAAAAGAATTATGTTGACCTCTTTAGAAATAAAACAACAATAAAACTGTATAACTTTACTATGAAAATAGGTTAGTGTATTCTAGAACCTAAAGTAGACTTATCCTAAGACTTTGTGTTTTCTTTCTTTTTAAAATTAAACATGGCATTCTTCATATTCTTCATGTATTTAGCTGTTCTTGCTTCTTGAAACAGAGTCTTGATGTATATCCCAGACTGGCTTTGAATTCAAAATCCTTCCTTACTCTTGGATTAAAGGAGTGTAGCAGTAGGTCCAGCATGCCTCTACCACCATCCCTAGCCCACTTCTGGGGTGAAGAGGATATGAGAGTGGCAGCATAAGCCCCTTACTACTTTACTCCATTTCTCCATCCAAGACGTTGGAGCACTCAAGATTGGCTAGGAAGTTTGAATGACCTGCCTACCAGACACTTTAAGGCTCAAGTCCAGATACAGCCCAGCCCTGTAGCCTACGCCTTCCTGTCCTCAGTCAGCAAGATTCTTGACTCTGATTTACTCCACCCAGTCCTTCTGAGCCTTCCTATTTCTTATCAGCTTTTGCTGATCATATCTAAAAAACTTCATTTACTGTGATAAAAAAAAAACAGAGATGCAAATTCAAAATTTAAAAATGTGATGTCGGGCTGGAGAGATGGCTCAGCCGTTAAAGGCTAGGCTCACAACCATAAATATAAAAATGTGATGTCAGTTTAAGTTGGTAAAACTTTATATTTCTAGACCTAAGGAAGCGATAACTGAAACAAATAACCTTGAATACTAGATCCAAATCATACATCCAGGAACATTTTTCTCTTGCCCTCTTTCCTCCACCTTTGCCCTTTGGAAAGGCTTTCTGGGTTTTGTTTGGTAATTAAATCATCCCACATCAATGATGTATCTGGAGTAATTTGCAGAAAGTAGCCAAACAGTGCTATTTAGCTCATGCAAGTCAGTAAAAGCTGAGCATAATGGCATATGGCTATGATCCTAAAAAATTGTGGGGTAGGGCAAAAGGACTGAACCTCAGGGCAAGCCTGAGCTTTACCGTAAGACTCAATCTAAAACACATACACACACACACACACACACACACACACACACACAGAGCATGGAAATGAGATGGGTCATTGGTAAGGTAAAAATCCATACAGATTCACTAGCATTCAGAGAAGTGAAAGTAAAATATAACTATATTATTTATAATGTTGGATTATACTACTTGCAGACATTTGCAGATTTCTAATTAATTGAAACTATTAATCAAAACATGGCTGAGTGGGACTTGCTGTACACAATATAGAAATCTGGCATTGCTGACTGAACAGAAATATAGCTATGTTCTGCCCTTCTGTAGATTGCATTCTAGGTGTATATCCTAGAGAAGTTCCCACACTCCCAGGGATGTGTAAGAGCATTTTCCTCACAAGTATGTTTGCAGAAAGTACAGGAGGGCAGGAGGGGCATAGCCATAACACCAAGACAGAGAGTTGTGCAAGTCTCAGAATGTTCCCAACAGAACAGAAAGAAAATGAGGATGTGGGTCCTTCATTCTCAGGTGTGGTCCTGCACCAGGGGCATGCGTTTGTGTATCTGTTACCTAACCAAGCATAGCCCATAACAGAGCACTGTGGTAGGGCTCCAAGTTGCCCACCAGGAAATGATAAGAATGCCCAGGGCTTCTGATGCCAGGAGCATCAATTCTTTCATAAACACACTTAAGCACTGCTGCTGGAATCGGGAATTAGTGCCACCACGGAAATCAGTATGGAGCGTGCTCAAAACGTTAAACTTAGTGCTGCTGCGGGAGATTTTTGTACATCGTTACTTATTAATTATCTACTTATAACAGCTGATAATGTGAATAAAATATACCAGCCTGCTTCTCTTTGCCAGGACATTTTCCATGCTCGGACCTTCCACATAACTCAGGAATAGTCTGATTTCAGGCAGGAACAACGTGAAACGCAGAGAGCCCTCACAATCTGAGACATGAGAATCACCAGGCAGTGAAACCCTTAGCACACTGACAGAAAGGGATTTTGCATTCCCTGCAACTACAGTTCCCAGAGAGCCCGGAGATTATTCTAAACTGCGGGGGGGGGGGGGGGGGGGGGGGGGGGGGGGGGGGGGGCGCGCAGGGCGGTTGGACAGCCAATGAGTACTTTCTCTGCAGACCTTGGCTAAGAGGGGAGAGCAGTCCACGACTTCCTGGTCACAGGCCAGATAAACCGTGTAAACAAGCTGCGTGGGTGGATGTTGGACCACTTGCAGAGTACTTATAAAGCGTGGCTTCACCGGTTTCCTAGGTACACCCTAACACGGAATTCTGCTGAGGCCGGAAAGGTAAGTTCTAAAGCGGTTCAGAAAGTTTTGTGGTTCATACTTGGAAACTAATGCTATAAATATTTCACAGATCATGGATGAGGCAGTAGTTCTCAACCTATGGGTAGGTTGCATATCAGATATTTATGTTATAACAGTAGCAAAATTAGAGTTATGAAGTAACATGGAAAATAACTTTATGGTTGGCAGTCTGCACGACATGGGGAACTATTAGAGAGTCGCAGCATTAGGAAGGCTGAGAACCACTTACATGAGGGTGGCTTGGTTCAAACTGTTTGGTTGACAGTCACAGCCAGGACACATTTTTACCAGTGAGAATTTGAGTAACTCTTTTAGCTCATCTAAGACTGTTTCCTAGCAGTAAAATGTGAGTTAATAATGGTGCTTACTTACAAAGGTTGTTGCCAGGATTAAGTAGAACTGTTACAATTGTATTTCCATCAGGTAACTGTTGACACTGATGCCCCAAGCAGGAAAAGTCCCAAAAGGCACACCTAAGGGTTCACGGAGCAAACTGGCAACACTTGTAGCTCAATCTGCAGTAGCTGAGGAAAAATACCCCAGTGGCCCTAATATCTAGCCTCCTTAGACTGCATCTGTGCTATCCAGAGAAAGTTCTAGCATACTGGGAAGAACAATGGAAAGGGCCTTCAGGAATAGTCAGTGTTGGTTTTCTGCACGTGATTAAAGTCTCAACACCGGAAGTACCACACTAGAGTTTATTAACAGGGAAGCAGGGATGCAGGAGAAGCAGAAGAGAAAGAGAAAGAATCTCTTGTGAGCACTTTCTTTAAGGGGGGGGGCATGTTTGCATATCTGCTCAATCCCAAGTGAATGCTGGCCTTGGGAATGCTTACAGTCCATAACAAAATATCAACTTCATTTTCAGTCAGCCTATGGAGCCAGCCCTGAACACAGTCCAGAATTCTGTAGCAGTAAGGAGACTTCCAAGGCACAGAGCCCCAAGAACAAGGGACCCATGTACTCTGTTCTGGACTGCTCTGGCTTGTGGCCAGGATGGCCACCAAAACAAGCCTCCTGGGCTTCTGAACTTCTGTTTGCTTTCTCGGAATTCTATCCCCAACCCCCCATCAGTCCTTAACAATGACTCCACCCTGAATTCTGTCCAATCCCTGGTGTCCTCAGTGCACAGGCTCCACATACTTGATTGCTTATCATCTGTGCTTACCTTGGAGGCCATCAAGTACAAAAGTACAAAAGGTTCCATGTGAGTCCAGCTGTATGCTTTTTAAGTGTTTTGTAATTGCTTTGGCAAGGAATGTTCTGGCCAACTTTTTAACAGCCTCAATCTTCCCTATTTCATTATACATAAACACTCATTGCCATGCACTGAAATACTATACTCAGAGTAAGTTCTGTCCCATGATTTTTGAGAAGCCACTACAGTGCATACTTCCTGAGGTTATCATTAGAAGCTACAAACTAACCTCTAAGCTTTGGAGTTGTAGAACCATCTACTTTAATTAATTGAATATACTTCCTTTGCATTGTCTGTGTTTTAAGAAAGTTGTCTCCAGTCACAGCCCCTTTTGAATGTAGAACTATGTGGGGTCTGATGCTTCCAGCTTGCTTTCTCAATCACCGTCTGCTCAAATAAGCTATGTGATTTGAATGTTCCTGCATGTATCTTTTGATCTTTCCAGTGTGACAGTAGTAGACCCGGATCTTTCCAGTTCTCGTCTTTCATGCTCTTCATGTTTCATTTTTGATTGTCTGTTTTGGAGTGGGTTTCATGGGTACCAGGCTGGCCTTGTCCTCCCTGAATTCGAACTTGAACTTTTCATCTTCCTGCCTCTGCTTCGTGAGTGGTGGCATCACAGGCATGGGCTCCTACACCTTGTTTCTGCAGTGCTGGGAATGCAACCAAGGGCTTTGTGCCCTCAAGGCAAGCACTCAACCAACTAAACTATACTGCTAGTCCCAAATTTTTATTTCACTTTATGCATATGGGTGTTTTCCCTACATGCATATTTGTGCACAATGTACATGCCTGGTACGGCTAAGGCCAGAGAGGGTATCAGATACATTAGAACTGAAATCACAGATGATTATGAGTGGTTAAGTGGGTGTTGGGAACTGAACTGGGATCCTCTGGCAGAGCAGAAAGGGTTCTTTACCATTTAGCTGTCTCTTCTGCCTAAATATTTTACTTCTCTGTTCCTTAACAGACAAAGAGGCCTGTCAACAGGTATAATGACTGTCCCATAGGCAGCAGTTCCTTGCTGTGGTTCCTGCAGTGGAGAGAAAACCCTTTGTTGGGATAGTCCATAGTTACTACCATTCTCACTTCCATTAGAGTTGAGATCTTTGCACACCTGCCCCCCCATGAGGTGCTCATAGTGCAGTGTTTCTTTACACACCTGCCCCCCATGAGGTGCTCATAGTGCAGTGTTTCTTTGCACACCTGCCCCCATGAGGTGCTCATAGTGCAGTGTTTCTTTGCACACCTGCCCCCATGAGGTGCTCACAGTGCAGTGTTTCTTTGCACACCTGCCCCCCCATGAGGTGCTCATAGTGCAGTGTTTCTTTACACACCTGCCCCCCATGAGGTGCTCACAGTGCAGTGTCTCTTTGCACATCTGCCCCCATGAGGTGCTCATAGTGCAGTGTTTCTTTGCACACCTGTCCCCCATGAGGTGCTCACAGTGCAGTGTTTCTTTGCACACCTGTCCCCCCATGAAGTGCTCACAGTGCAGTGTTTCTTTGCACACCTCCCCCCCCCCCATGAGGGGCTCACAGTGCAGTGTTTCTTTGCACATCTGCCCCCCCCCATGAGGGGCTCACAGTGCACTGTTTGGGGACAGGGACTTTCCTTCAATACCTTGGAGACTTTCATTATCTCACCTCCAAATATGCCTGTGGAACATTCTGGTGCCAAATGGAGAATTTCTTTCTTACAAAGTACTTCCTCTGTTTGCTGCGTGCTCAGACAGTTCTCTATCCTTTTACATTTCAAAAATGTAATGAAAATTGATTTCAGCATCAAAGTTCTCCAGAGTTGTGTCCCTTTTGTTTATCAGGTACACCTTCTTCCATTTATTCTTTGCATTTCAGACACACATTTGCTTCTCTTCCCATACATTTTCTGTCCCACATTTAGTTTCTCCTTCTTAGTGGTGTGGAGGAGCTTGTCTTTTGCCTTTCTTCTAACTCTGGAATGGAGTTGTCTTTTATTAGTTTTGACTGTAATTAGCAAGCTGCTCTTGAACATGAGATGCTATGATCTTCCAATAGTGCATGTATTAAATTCTTGGTCTGAAGCTTATGCTGACACTGAAAACAATTTTGCAGTCATTGTGTCAGTGTGGGCCACACCCTTAAGCAGGATGCTGAGACTTCCAGCTTCCTCTTTCTCCAACTTCCCTAATGCCATGAAGTGAAATGCTTGTTTCTCCACATGTTGCTTGCCATGAAATATTGTCTCATGACAGGCCCAACATAGTGGGGACCATGGGCTCAAAACTAGGAAACAAAATTAAAGCACCCATTATTTTTAATTACACATCTCAGATATTTTATTACAGCAGCTTAATTGAAAACTAAGAAAAAATAAATTCTAGGATTGAGAATTCATCACCGTGAGAGTAACAGTGTGTTTCAGAGGCTCTTGGAATTTGCTTCCCAAAAGATTTTCAGGAAGTTTGGAGATGTATCTAAAGAATTCCAAGAGATCTCCAGGCAGATCTGAACATGGGATCATTGTGATATTGGAAGAGTCAAATACAAATGGAAATGTGGAAGGTGATGTGTCCTGGGGTTTCTGATAGAAAGGAAGAAAAAGCTGGGAAGTGGACTAGAAGTCATTATGTCACACCACGTCAAGTGATGCCTGAGGCTTTGTGTTAGAATGAGTGTGAAGGTGATGGGATTGTTCATTGGATAGAGGAGATTGCAAGGCATCACATAGTTTAGGAAGCGACGTAGATTTATAGTTGATTGCAGCCAGATAGTGAGACTTGTGCTCACCAAGGTACAGAACTGAAAGATTTGGAAAACTTGTAATTCATCTATAACAGGCACATATGTGAAGTTTCATGAATAAGAGGTACAGTTCTCAGGTCTCATAAAAAGAAGTTAAGTGCGATCGGATCACTGGGACAATAAAGAAAAATGCCTTGTTGCATCTCTGGAAGGACAAAGATATAGGTGTCCACTCCCTCAATCTCAAAGATATAAAGGTCAAAAATTGCCTCTGATATTTTCTAGGGCAGAATCTTTTGATAAGAAAGAATTGTGCCTCTCTGGAACCTCCTTGGACTACCTCATGATCATTTTTGTTTGTTTAGTTTTTTGTTTTGTTTTGTTTTCTTTTAATTTATTTGTTATGTATACAATATACAGAAGAGGGTACCAGATGTCATCATAGATAGTTGTGAGCCACCATGTGGTTGCTGGGAATTGAACTCAGGACCTCTGGAAGAACAGTCAATGTTCTTAACCTCTGAACCATCTCTCCAGCCCCACCTCATGATTATTTTAAGGTACAGCCAATGAAAAACATCAGCCTAGCTGTGGGGCTGATGGGAGCAGAGGCAGACCTTAAGAGTCTTGCCGGTGATGCTGGTCTTTTAAATGGTAAGAGTCTGGGCTAGCAGGATTGCTGAGTGGGTGGTGGGTGCCTGCCACCTGATGATCTGAGTTCCATATCCAGAAACCAGTTCCCCAATGCAGACATAAAGATTTGAACTCAGGTTCAAAAGAAATCCTGGTAGGCTCGACAGTGTGTGGAAGGGAGGATCGATGTGTGTAGAGCCGGGAAGACTGACTCATAGAGTTGCCCAAGGCAAGTGTGGTTGCACTGGACACACCCAGGAAGCTAGAGACCCTGCACTGTAAAATGCCTGTGAGATGCAGCTGCAGAGGAGTGCTGTTGTGAACCAGAGAGTAAGACCATGAGAGTGAGGTTTCTCCAGTCCGAGGGGCCCACATCCTAGATGAGGAGACATACTGTAAGAGAAAGTTCTCACTATGTTTTACGGTACCTTGTTTGAAATTAGCCCTAATTTGTAAAATTGCCTCTTATTTTCCAGTTCTTTGTACAATATTGTAGCTTTGTAAAGAATGACTAAAATGGTAATGGATGGGCCAACTACTGCAGTAAATGGAGACAAGGAGGCAGAGAGACTGCCCTAGATGTCCTGACCAGTAACAGTTCCTTAGTTTTTAAAAACAGTTCTGGAAACATCTGGTCCTCATAACACCAGAGAGTAGCCAGTGACTTGTCAGTGTTGCTCTGTTATTAAATGAAGGCTGTCTGACCTGCATGAAAATAAGGTTTATCCAAAATATTACAGGGCAGGGCTCAGGGAACAAGGGTCATTTGTAACCAAAGGTTAGATCAAATGAAGAGAAAAAAAAATATATTCCCTGAATGGCCAAAATGACTATCAAGTAGCTTCGCATGACTATGTAGCTTTTCTGTTGAAAAAACTTTCTTAAAATAACTTAAAAATAAATCAGATCAACTACTGCAGGAAAACTGGACAAGGAGATGTAAACAGGGTCACAGCACCTCAATCAGTAGCAGATCTTTAGTTTTCAAAACCCCTGGTGGGTCTTGTGGTCTTTGTATATCATCGGTGTGGAAACCTTTGTCTACCAGAATGTGTTTTCTGATCAAAGGAAACATAGTGTTTAACATTCAGAAAGCAGTATCCTTATCTAAAGGCTATTGTATCCTAATAAAACCCGATTTCCTTCCTGTGACTCAGCTCTGAATACCAACACATAACACATGTGATTGACATAACCTTAGGGCTTAATCTTGGGCCAACTGGAAGTTTGGTCTCACTTTGGATTCACTGTTCCTTATGATTGCCCTGTATTCTTCTTTTGGAATGAGTGACACACTGGGACATTGTTGAGCATGTAATTTGTATGAAGGCTCCCAACTCAGACAGCCTGGAGTCTCAGGGGGAGACTTGGACTCTGGAGTGATTCTGCATAGTTAAACTTTAGAGGTCTTGGCCATGGAGTAAATAAATTTTGTGTTTTGAGAGGAGCATAAACCTGTGGGGCTGAGGTAAGGATGCTGTAGTTTGAATAAGGACTCCCCAAAGGTACATTGCTATAGGGTTTTTTTTTTTCCAGTTTGTACTATGATTTGAAGGTCAATTTCAAACCATTGAGAATGCACACCCTTCCTGTCTTGTTCTTTGCTTTCCAAACAAATTATGCAGCTTTCTGCACTACATGATCTTGCCATGCTGCATTTTGCCACCACACACTCAACCGATAGGGCTATGGGCAGAGAAGTCCAAACTGCTAAACAAAATTACCTCTTCCTCTTGCTTAAGTATGTGTTCATTTGGGTGAGTGATTGTGTGCATGAAAAGAGCAGAGATTGACTGTAGGTGTCTTATTTAATCACTGTCAACCTCTGTTTTAGGGACAAGGTCTCTCACTGGAGTTAATTGATTTGGTTTGGCTGCCTGGCCAGCAAACACCAGGATCCATCTATCCCAGGCTCTACTCCACCCCACCCCATAGCTGGGGTTACAGGTTCATTCCCAGTGCTGTGGAATTGCACTCAGGTCCATGCTATGCTTATGTGGCAAGCACTTTACAGACAGAACCATCTCTCAGTCTCCAAACATATTTCTTAGTCAGGTTATTTAAAACTTTTGATTATTAAGATTCTGTACTGTCAAATACCTAGAAGGAAGTCCTTTCTGTTATTCTGTTTCTTCCTGTAATGGTTCTAATGGTTGCCTTTCTAGGATTGGGAATTTTCTTGCATGTATGTATTGTCTTCCTCTCTCAATAACATGGTGTATTTTCATTTGTTTTGTCACGATAGTCATATATTCATAACTCTATTTCTCCAGTCTGCTGTGACTGCCGTGATGACCCCTGTCAGGCTGAGACTCCTCAGTCTTGCCAGGGAAAGGGAAAGACAATGAATTTAACAGGACACTTTTTCCTGGAGATTCTCTGTGTAAGTGGTTATTCTTTTCTTCTCCACCTCTATTAATAGATTACTTTGTTTTCCTGCTTCAGGACTTCCAAATCTAATCTCTCCTGCAGGAAGAGCACATGCTGTGGCTACTTCCTAGTTTTCGTGTCCATCCTTGCTGTCCTGTGGCAGTTAGTCATCTGCTGGCTGTCAGATAACTCATGCCTTCTAGGCCTCACAATATAGACTCTGTCGATGTGCTACCAGCTCCCATAATAATCCTTTGAATAAAGGTCTCTGTGTATATCAGAAGCTCACTTTACTATTTTGCCAGCTCCCTCTGTTCGAAGTATTTAGGGAGTTTTCATAACTTGTGTCTACATAAAACTACCATTTTGTTTTTAGGAAAAGCTGTATTGTTGCTGGAGAAATGGCTCAGCAGTTAATAGCACTTAGTGTTCTTGCAGGAAATCTGGATTCAGTTCCCAGGGCCCACATTGGGTAGCTCACAGCCAGGGGACCCGATGCCCTCTTTTTGTCTCTGTAGCTGCCTGTGGACATGGGTTGCACATAAACTCACATAGGCATGCATAGGCACACAGGAGTAAAAAGATAATGCTTTTAAAAGGAAAGACCATGATGTGTGTGTGTATATATATATATATAATATAATAAAGTTATTTTTATTATTTCTACAGCTATCACAAGAAGAAACATCCTAAGACTTCAGAATTAAACCTGCCAACCAACCTCCATTAAGCTTCCTAAGACAGGTATGAAGAACCTGGTAGGTCTCGGTGGGCTCCCTTAATGTGTTCCTTGATCCTTCGTGTTCATGATGAAGCGGAAAGGAAGCATCTGTTGATTCACAGAGATGCTGCAAGTCACCATGCAGATCTAGCAGTGTTTCACCTACCAGTTTCTTGGCATCTAGTATATAAGTGTTTTCAGCACTTCATTTTAAATTTCAGTTTCAATAATATGTAATTAAAATATGCCTAGGCACAGGTTACCCAAAGTATGAATTGCTTACACGATGTCACTAATATTAAGGTCCCAAACAAATTTCATTCTGATGGAGCTTCAATGAAGACTTTACAGTTTGGCATGTTATCTAAAAGGAGACTTTTGTTAATGAAAATAGAGATACGTGGAGAAAGAGTTAAGTGGATAGGGATAGAGATTATGAGAACCTTGGACATAAATATAGCCTTAAAAAGAAATGTAATTTTCTAATAGTAAGCATGCTGGCTAAGTACTTTTTCCCATTTGGTTCCATTTTCCCCTCTCTTCCTAACACAGTTAGTGCAGATCTGGGCCAGGGGCCAGGGAGAGTTTAGGATGCTCTGATAAGCACCTCTTGTTCTCTCTAGGACTGAATAATAGATTTTAGAGGCTATCTAAAAGCCAAAGATGGGTGATGAAATAACAGAGCTAATGATGTAGGGGAAGCATTGCAGACATCACTAACAGAGAAAGCGTGAACCCGACAGTATGAGTAGAATAGCTAGCTGTATTATAAAGAGAAATGCTGTGACAAAGTGAGAGAGAAAAGACTAGGTAATCACCATTGATGTGAGGGCCAAGCCCTGAATGGCCATGCCATTTCAGAGTGTGCTACATTGTAAAGGGGTTCATCTCAGGGTCTGTGTTCTTCTACCATATTCCAAGTCTCAGTAAATTAAGGTTCTTGGGTAGCAGGTTACCAAACACTTTCTAAATAAAGTAAGTGAAGTAATTTTAGAATGTGGAAAGTTCATATTATTTATTAGCTAGTAGCATTAACACTAGTTTCTTCATTTTCCATTGCATATTCTTTCTTAGTATTAATTTTTTTCATTATTTCAATAGATTTGGCTTTGCTGCAGAACATAAATCTCTCAGTAACATCTCATGGATGTATTTGAACCACATGCATGTCATGAGTCAAACATTGGTTCTAGCGTGTAATTGTTTCAGACTGGTGCTACTGACTGCATTTGATCATTGGTACTAATTTCTATTGACAACCTATTATCCATAGGTTAGCCAGAAAACTGATTTTGAGTGCAGCAAATGGTGTCACAATGTAACACTCGTCTAAGTGTTCTGTAATTTATACTCTTCATCTCATTTTCAGCAAAGCTCAATGTCTCATGAGTCATAAAGACATTGTTAACAGTGAGAGGTCATCCTCACCCATCTGTCCCAGTCTCCTGGCTTTCTATAACATTTATCAAATACTTTCTATTCCTTCTAGGAACCACCTTCCTCTCGCATATCCATGATGCTTGTTGTTCAAGCATCCTTCAAGTGTGAGTGAGGCTTGCTTCACCCACATTATTTCACAGCAAAACTCTCTCTGTACTTCTTTCCTTATTTTAGTTATCCTGTGGACAGTTAACTACATTGCTTTTTACAAATAAATTCACTTTATGTCTTATATTAATGCCCACTAGAATGCAAAATTTTGGAAGGCAAAGAAACACTAGAGGAATAGTGAGTAGCTTGAGGGTATTGAGTAAACCATTTGTTGAATGAAGGAACGAATTGGTCAGTCAATGTAAATCTTTGAGTAGATAGCTTAGTATAATGCTCAGTGAAATGGAGTGATAGAATGGGTCCCTCAGAATGAACATTACATTCTGTATTGCATAATTCTCCAATTTTCATAAATGTCTTAGTTAGGGTATTTATTTCTGTGAATAGACACCAGGACCACAACAACTATAAGGTGATGGTTGAGAGTTTCAGAGGATCAGCCCATTATCATCATGACAGAGAGCATTGCAGAATGCAGGCAGATGTGGTACTGACTACCAGGAAGTTGACTGTCACACTCAGGGAAGCTTGAGAAAAAGACCTCAAAGTCCAGCTTATTTTACAGGCAATGTCTACCATTTATCACCAAGGAGACCAAATATAAGCTGTTGGTCTTTTGGTTGGTCATTTAGTCTGACTTTCTAACTTCAAAACTTTAAAAATACAAAAACTAACAAAAATTTCCTTTGCAGGTCACTGAGAATGTTTAATGAAGTTCAAGTAAAAACACATCATGCAGTAGAAGCAATATGATTGTCAATTAGATATTTACAGGCACTGTTCATATATACATGATAACACTATATTGTACTTCCAGGATATCCACAAGGAACAGTTGTAATGTTTGGTTTTTTGTTGTTTGCCTTAAGGATCCATGGACATTGAAGAATATTTTGAAAGAATTGGTTATAAGAACTCAGGAAATAAATTGGACTTGGACACATTAACGAAAGTTCTTCAGCACCAGATGCGAACAGTTCCTTTTGAGAATCTTAACATGCACTGTGGAGAAGCCATGGAACTGAGCTTAGAGGCCGTCTTTGATCAAATTGTGAGGAAGAATCGGGGTGGGTGGTGTCTCCAGGTTAATCATCTCCTGTACTGGGCTCTGACCAAAATGGGCTTTGAAACCACAATGTTGGGAGGATATGTTTACATAGTTCCTGTCAGTAAATACAGCAGTGAAATGATTCACCTTATAGTACAGGTGACCATTAGTGGTAAAAACTACATTGTTGATGCTGCCTATGGAGGCTCCTACCAGATGTGGGAACCTCTGGAATTAGCATCAGGGAAGGATCAGCCTCAAGTGCCTGCCATCTTCCGTTTGACAGAAGAGCATGGAACATGGTACCTGGACCAGATCAGAAGAGAGCAGTATGTTCCAAACCAAGAATTTGTGAACTCAGAGCTTCTTGAGAAGAACAAATATCGAAAAATCTATTCTTTTACTCTTGAACCTCGAACTATTGAGGATTTTAAATATGCAAATACCTACCTTCAGACTTCGTCATCATCTGTATTTGTAAACACATCATTTTGTTCCTTGCAGACCTCAGAAGGGGTTTGCTGTTTAATAGGCTCTACCATTGCAAATAGGAAATTCAGTTATAAGGACAATGTAGATCTGGTCGAGTTTAAGAATGTGAGAGAGGAAGAAATAGAAGACATATTAAAAACTACATTTGGTGTTTCTTTGGAGAGAAAGTTTGTACCCAAAAATGGTAACATATCTTTTACTATTTAGGTTGAGGAGCAAAAGTATTTTTCATTATTATTTCATGTTCTTAAACATTTGAAACATATGCAAATGTATCCACAACAGGCCTTAAAGAATCATTACCCAGCTTGATATTGATCAACCAAGGACTTATGTCTTCTATTTCCTACAGTTTATAAAAAAAAAATTTTAGCTTTCATTTCACCAAGAAAAAATATTGTAATTAAATAAAAATTTTAATGAATGTAACTACAATTCTTTTAAAGATTTAATCATACAAAAATTTCTTAGTGAAGATGTGGTGCTCTTGGGAGACATATTAATTTATAATAGAAAAGCTTTAAACATCATGTTAGTGTTGAACTCACATAAAACTTATACTGGTAGTCGACTAGGAATAAACAGAACTGCAGGCATTGAATTCAGCCTTGGTGTCCAAGGTCTACAAGAAACCACTGTCACAGCTTAAGATCAGAATAAAGTACACAAAAATGAACCATCATTTCAGTTCCAGGAAGCTTCCTACTCCTCAAGACAAAATTCAAACCAACGCATAGGGCTGTAGGAATAGGTGCCAAGACAAGGACATGGCTTAGAACTCCTTCCAGGATTAACTTTGCAGACACAGTTCTGTTGATATATAATTTCTTCTAAACCTATGGGAACACTGATATTTGGAATTAGGTGATTTATACCTCATGTAATAATCTTTATAGCTCATAAAATATATGTTACCTGAGAAACATTGTATATGAAGTTTATTAATTGTTAAATATATTAAAATCTCACTAGCTAATGTGATTCAAAGGTTTCTTGGAAGTATTGGGATATGATAAGGGTTGGTGTTGTCTGTGGATGTGTATCCTTTTACCCCAGTTTGATGGCCCTGCTAAGTTTTTCTTCTCCATTCTACACTTTAGCTTCAGAGAAAGCAAGCAAGCAAACATGATTCTTAGTGGATCTCGGAGTTCAAACCCTGAGCGCAGTACTGGGTAAACTTGTGTATTTGATTCAAGAAATAAAACTGAGTTTGAAATATATATTCCATACCAGACATAAAGACTATAGATGTAGGGCTGGGGGAGTTAGTGTCCAGTACTAGACTATTGGCCTAGTATACTGGAAGCCCAGAATTTGGTTTACAGTACTACAACATGCAGAAGTATCCTGCTCTGGGATGAAAAATAATGTTGTTATTACTTCTCAGTTTTTCTCTCCTTTTTTCCTTCACTCCTGTTAAAATCCTGTTCATATTGTGAGCTACCTATGCATGCTGAATGGGAACAGATGTCAGAGACATAAGTGTATGGCTTGTGCCCCAGAATCGGAAGCTCTAACTTCTCTGTACTTCATGCATTCTGACTAGATGCTCTAAGAGTGTCATGTTAGAATCTAGCCTCTATTCTGCCCACAATACTTGCAGCAGCCTTTGCTACATACAAAACAGATACTGATTGGCAGGTGCCTTAGCATGTATCTGTGAGTCCCTAGCTAACAGGAAGTCCCTGTGCTGGTGATCATCAAGGGAAGCATTGGCAGTGCTGTTCCCCACTCACTTTCTAGACTCCTACTTGGGAATCAGAGATGTTGGCTACAGGCTCTTGTGACCTTACATCAAAAGGGATAGGAAGAGGTTCCCTCAATTATCACATAGGCTCTTGTTCTCTTCAGAGACCCACCATGCTGTCTCTCTCTAGAACTGAGGCCTGAACTCTCCTAGGATCCCCTGTCCTGCTGTTGCCCCCTCACTCTATATTATATGCCTTTGCAGTCAACTCTTTTAATAAGTCCATTGTTCCCCAGAAATCCAGCTCAGAGTGTTCTTGCATACACCCTCATCTGTGCAGATTCCAGAGCCAGGGCTCTTGTTAACACTGGATAGTTGAAGATTCTTCAGTCTTCAACTGGTAATGGTCTTACTAAGGTTAACAGAAAAGCAAGGGCTGGGATATTTATTACCAAGGATACAGGTTACATTGTCACAGGGGTGGGTGTTTTGTTTGGATTGGTTTTGCATTTGGGGGGGGATAGTATTATGTAACCCACTCTGGCCTTGAACTTGCTATGTAACTCAGGATGGTCTTGAGTTCTGATTGTGCTACCTTAACTTCCCAAGTGCTAGGATTACAAGGAGTGGCCACAGCGCAGCTGTTTTTCTGTTTTTGTTTTGGTTGTTTGTAGCAATACACTAGTTGGGTATGCTAGTGCCTGTATAAAAATATTCAAGGAGCTTGCAAACAATGGTTATCATCAACAAAGGAACAAAATCCCTCAACCACATTGTTTTGGTTGTACATTGTACATGCCTCAGAGTGACCCGACTGAGTAGACAGAGAGTGGGGATATGGATTCTATAACTCAACCTCCTCACCTGAGGCCCTGCCCCCAGAAACTGAAATTTAAGAATCTGTTCTGACTACCCAGAATATCTGAATAGTATGTGTTAAAGGGATAGCACAAAGAACCAATTCTGCCATGAAGAGTCTTTAAAATTTAGTGTATAGGGAAACAGCAAACATTATGTGCCAGTGTCATTAATATAAATAAACCCAGCAGAAATACGATGCCTGTCCTGTTTCCAGCACATGTATGGACACGCATCATAAACGTTTCATATTGTCTTTGGGGTAGAAGTAGAAGGGTCTGAAGATGAGAAGTGAAAGGAAAAACAGGAAAACAATTTGATCAAGGTGATCCATGAACACGGAGTATCAATGAGATGTGATCATCTCTTCCTCCTCTACGTCCTCGATCTGCATTGCCTGAGCCCTTCTCAAGCTTTGACAGGCTCTGAGAGGTCAGGAACTCTGTGAACTATCAAGGCTTATCTCACTTCTTTTCAAAGAGAGCAAGCACTTGAGAAAGTGAGGCCCTACAACTACATTTCCCAGAGATCCGTGGTTTTAAGCAGGCCTAGGAGGCGGGTGAACTTGGACAGCCAATAAAAGCACTTGGAATCGACCTCAGCCAGTTTCCTAATCTTCCTGGCCCTGCTCCTGGAAACTGGGTAAGTAGATCCTCCCGAATAAACTCGGAAATGGGGATTGCCTCCTCTCCTAAAAGGAAGACCAGGAGATAACAGCATAATTCAAACGTTAATTTCCAGACCTAAGGTTGTTGAGAAAGTTTGGGTGGAACATACTTGGAACTCATACTATATATAAATACTTCCTACTACATAGATGATTCTAACAAACGTTTTGTTCCAATGGCTGACAGCCACAGCAAGTTCTATAACACTTCGAGAGCACAATGGTAATGTTGCTTCTTTGAAGGGTCTGTCAGAATTAAAGGTGTACTAACAGCTTAGGGAATCCTTAGTTGAATTTCCTCCTCCCATACGTACTTTTTAACAACGCAGAGCACTTCACATCTGGAGGAATTCTTGTCCCACTCTAAGAAAGGTTCCTCTGGAGGTTCATTAGGAGCTGTCTGCAACACCAGAAGCCAGCTACTTCTTGTTGTGACTTTACCTCTAAAATTCACAGCAGGGAGGCACCAAAAGTCCCAGGAGCTAGCTGCCTGTGGTCCCTCCAGCTCTTTACTCTGTTCTGTACTGTGTGCCCAGCATCAGCTACAGTTGACTGGTTTCTTCTGATAACAGATCTTCTGTTTCGCTAGAGCCTCCTTTAACTGCCTCAGACTTGAGGCAACTAACTCCACCCAGTCTCTCAAAAAGAGAGAAAAAGAAAAAAATACCGACTCCCTCCCACACACACACACCTTCCTAACTGTGTGGCCCTATTTCTCTTTCCCTTTGTTTTGTTTTTCTAGTAGGATGCTCTGCCTTTGCCTGGATGCTGAAGGCCTTTCCTGGAATCAAAGGGTGCCATAGGGGTTTTTCTATAACATAAGGACAGCAAGTGCTCCTTGCATATTGCCAGGCCATCCAGCTAATCAAAGAGATTGCTTGGGGCTGTCAACAGAGTTGGATGTTGGGGGCTAGCAAGCAGAAATGAAAGAGAAAATGAAAAGAATGGGAGGAGAGGTTACACATAGTAAATTACAAGCAATTTTTTAGTTCTCATTATAATTCTTCATTGAGTGTTGCCAGTAATCTATGCAATGAATAGAGTGGCCCCTCAATGGAACACTCTGCTTCTAACCTGCACAGTGAGTCACTCACATATCAGCAGCATTCTCCTTTTGGATTAATCTCTAGCTTTTCTATGTGGCCCTCTTGCTCAAATCTCCATTTAGGGAAAGAATAAGGACTTCTCCTATTAAAACAATTGAAAATCACTCTTTTACATAAAATAGGCAGAGGTCCTAAAGACTGGGAGTTAAACAACAAAAATTTTGCACACCAACCTGTTCTCTGGGAGGCAGGTTATTTCTAAAAGAAGCAACTTGTGATTGGTATGCTGTGTCATTTAGGGACAAATGGAAGCCATAGTGTAACTTGCATATTGATCATTTGATTAAGAGCTATTCCTGTGCTTTACAGAAAGCAGTAAGACTCTTGTGGCACTGAAGACCCTCTAGAAGCACACACACACACACACACACACACACATACACACACTTTGTGCATTTTTACCTTCTTATCCACAGTTCTAAGGAACAAACTTGGGGATGGCCAAATGCAAATTCCCCCAAGTCAGATGCTGGGTCAAAGTTACATATGCAAGTGAACTAAGGAAGTGTTGAGGAAATGCAGCTCTGCCTGTATAGGTTATAACTTTCAACTTTGTCCACACAAGAGCAAGGAAGCTTTGCTTTCAAGACCTTGTGCCAACGAGTCCATGGTCCAAAACTGCACTGGAAGAATACTTATTTATGCTTGATATTTGTAGCTGTTAGCAAAAGAAGTAAGGGAGCCCCAGAAGCCATTGGACAGTCCCCAAATAAAATACGGGACACAGGGCTTTATACATACATACATACATACATACATACATACATACATACATGCATATGAGTCATGCGACAGACATGGTAGAAATGGTAAAAAGAATCTACAGATCTGAATCAATTACTGACAGGATCTTCACAAGTCACCTTGGTCTTTAATCTTCCCCCAGTTCCTGTGCCCTCTCGGGATGTACAAACATGCCATGCTCTCCATTCTTTAGTGCACATGTTAGAGGAAAGTATGACAAGGGCCTTCATGTGAATCATGGTGTCTTTGTTCTTATTATCATTATTATTGTCTGTCAGTCAGCCTTCTAGCAAACACCTTTACCCATGGAGTCTACTCACCAGCCCCATATTTTCCAAAGTGCATTTTTACCATTTTAAGTAAGGAGTGCAATCCAACTCTTCTTGGGCTTCAGCCTTTCTGATTTTATTGCATACATTTCTACCTCACATGTCAATACATTATTTAGGTTGGGGATTCAGTTCTTCTCACAGTTTGGATACAGATTATCCCAATGAGTAGCTCAGATGTTGAAGGCTGGTCCCCATCTGCTGGTGAGGTTAGCATTGATTTAGTTGTGAGGGTGCTGAACTCATCAACAGACCCAGTTCAGAGCAGAGTGAGCTCTTAGAAGCAGGGCCTAGTTGGAGCAAGTGCATCACTGGACATGTGTTATAAAGATAGATCTTGTCACTGGCTCCTCCCTCTTTGTCTCTACTTCTTGGTCACTATGAGGTGCGAGTGTTGGCCTGGTCATGTCTGCCGCCATGATACCTCTGCCCCAATGTAGACCCAAAGTCACAGTAACGGAGCCAGCTTGCCATAGACCGGCACATCAGAAACTGAAATCCAAAGCAGAGATGTCTTTCTTCAGGTGTTTTGCATAATATGTATTCTTGTTTAATCATGACAGCAGAAAAGAGACAACTGTTCACTACAGAGCCTTAGTGTGACCTTTGGACTGCAGTGTTTGTGGTCCACAGGATAAAGAATAAATGAGAGCCCTTCAGAGGCTGATAACCCATCTCTGAGGACTTTCTACCTGGGCTCATCAAACACAATCTTGGTTTTTGCTAATTCATCATGACAACAGAAAATGGATCACTGTCCATTGCAGAGCCTTAATGTGGCCTTTGAACTGGGTGACTCCTGTGTGTGTGATTCACAGAGTACACAATAAATGAAAGCCAGAGGCTTTGTCTATCAGAAGGTGCCATCTCTGAGAACTTTCCATTTTGGCTCATCAAACGCAGCCATTGATATTGTCAGGGAAAGTATTAGAAGGGTTTTTACCAGCCACAGCCCCACTGGAACACTGAACTGGTTGAGGTCTGTGCTGTCTAACATATAAATTGTCAGTTCACATTAACTGTTGCTAATGTAGCTGTTGTATCAGGTGTTTCTGCATTGGCTTTAGTGACACATCAGATCTTCCTAGTTATGGCCAATTCTATGTCTCACTTATGATTTACTCATGCCTATCTATTTCTCTATAGGACAAAAATGGTTTGATCAGGAGCCATAATGTGCAGTCCTCTCCTACTCTTCTGTGTATGAAAAGGAGGCACAGCCTATAGCATCCCAGCATGCTGACCTCCCTATTTCTTTCCTTTGCATTTCTGTCTCCACTGACTGATAAAGAGAAAGCACTTTACTAGGGTAGCTCACAGTTACTTCACAAGTTCTTCCAGGTTTGAGTGTCCTGACATGCCTAGTGGCTTTCTAATTCAGTGAATGCTAACACAGTAACAAGCATGGCTAGGGTGTCCCTTCAGCACTTTGTAGACAGGGTTCTGTTATGTTACCTTTGCATGTTTCTGTGGAACATTCTGTTGTCAGGCTGTTATCTTCTTGATGAAGAACTATTTTCCTTCTCTGTCAGAGCTTTAAGTAACTCTTTGGTATTTTAGATTTCAATTATCTAAGTAGATATAGTCATGTGTCGTGCACATAAAATTCAGTTTCTCCTGGAATGTTATCTCACTTTTTTTTCTGATATGATTTCTGCATAATTTTCATGCACACACATCACATCTTACATCATATTTTTCTCTGTTCTAATTTTGCACTTTCCTTTCAAAAACTGTGGTTGCTGTTTATATGTGTCAGCATTCAACTGGCTTTGACATGGCTTTCTATTAGTATTGACCATGACCATTAAGCTATCTTTCTGCATAATTAATTTGTTATTGTGTTTTATCTAGAATGGACTGTTGATCATAATTAATGTCATTTCTTGCTTTATGTCCTTAATTAGTTTCTAAGTTTGGAATCTCCCTGTGCATAACCCACATTGTTCAGTCACCGAATCTGTCAAATCTATGAAGAACTTCCAGTATATTTTTTTCTATTAGTTCTTTTTGACATGCATGTCATATCTCATCTCCTAGTGACAGTCTCTTGGTATATTTTCAACCATTGTTTCACTTTCTTTTATTCTGCATGTGTAACATTGTCTCTACCCTTAATTTTGTTCCTGAATCTAGTTTGACTGGTAAACTGTCCATCCAGCATTAAGCTTGGATTATCATTTCCAAAGAGCTGAGAGAATCAAATATGATGGAGATTCTTTGCTGTCATGTCAGCTGAATGTTGTTTCTCTCCTTCTCCACTGGCATCCATGTTAAGACTGCCACAGGCTGGAAAGATGGCTCAGAGGTTAAGAACATTGACTGTTCTTCCAGGTCCTGAGTTCAATTCCCAGCAACCACATGGTGGCTCACAACCATTTGTAATGACATCTGGTACCCTCTTCTATGCATAATAAATAAATAATTTTTTTGAAAAAAGCCTGCCACTTTCTTTCCCTGCCCTTGATGCCCTGCTGTAGTTATTCCCTCAAGGAAGGCCACTGTACAAACTGCTTCTCACATGCAGTCTATATTTAGGAATGTCAAACACGGCTCATCCCACTCTACTGTTGCTGGAGGTCACAATTAATGATGTGCATTGTTGCTTCTGGGCCCTGTACTTATGAGAACTCCCAGGTACTTCTGAAAGTATTAGGCTTAGAACCTATCATGGTGCTGCTATCTTTTAACACAATACTTTGTGTATGCTTCCCTATATAGCTCAGGCGTTAACTTCAATGCAGTCTGTACTCTTGAGTTTGTGATGTTGTGTAATTTATTATAATAATTTAGGCTACAAATAATTATCTTTTTACTTTCAAGAAAAGTCATCTTATATTTATCATTTTACATTTATTTAGAGATTGTATACCATGACATGTGGGGCTGAAAACTTATGGGAGCTGGTTTTCTCCATCCACCTTCCAAATTCTCAGGATCAAATTCAGGTTTTCTAGCTTGAAGTCAAGTGCTCTCCTCTCTCTAAGCCATTCTGTTAGCCCATGTTATATTTCATTCCAAACGTTGCTTTCTAGAGTTTGTACCAGGAAGAAGAAACGTCTTAATATTTTTGAATTAAAGTCAACAACCTACTTTGAACTGATACATACAAAGTACTTTCTCAGAATTCTCAAAGAATCTAAGTATGTTCACCAGACTTAAGTCCTGTCTGCATTAATGATCAGGCTGAAAGCAGGGTCTATCCCTCCATAGAGATTTTGCTAACTCGCATGTGAACCTAATAATATTTTCATTCATCTCCTTCTCTACCATCTACTCTCCAGGAACTCACGGAATTTAACCTTAAATTTTACCCAGCTTCATCAATATACAATTGAAATATATTTAGTCACAGAATACACAGGTATGATTTACTTACAACATACAGGTAGTGTTGAGCCCGTGGCAAAAAGTGACTTATTTATAATGACTCCACAGTTGCCATATCTAAATCTCAACTCCAGTCTTCAAACAAAAACACAATCTGACTGTTGCTTATGCCTTTATCTCCATTATTTCACCATGATGCCTGTATTTAATTTCCTAGTGTTTGTTCCAGCCTATCCTTTATGTATTACTGCTTCATCCTTCCCCCCAAATTCTGGGAATAACAATCAGGTGGCTAGTCACACACATTCTGCTCTCTTCCCCACAGATTCAATTCAATACCAAGTAAGGAGCCCAGCAAAGAAGAAATTCCATGTGTTCTGAGTGTTAGATGCTTAATGCTTATGTAAACAGCACCATGACAACTGTGTACTGTATTACACAGTTATCCTGATTCTAAGCAACTGCTCAGTAGCCTTTTTTAATGGATTTTAATTGGAATCTTGTTTTTTATTCTTGTCTGGCTTTTTACTTGGTATCCATACTGAGTATATACAGAAAAGAGTACAGTGCTTCCTACATCTACGCAGTTTCTTGTATGACTCACCATTTAATGTTTATTACATCCTGGGTCACTGAGACTATACAACACTTATCTAAATGTTATTGACATGGATTGTATGCCAGTTCAGATAATAGGAGCAAAGTAGACATAGATAGTTGTGTTTTTATTTATGTATTGAAATGAATTTTAACTGTAGTGACCTCCACTCCAGTAAATCCACAAGCAAAAGTGTTAATAATTTGTTTTGGATTGTTTCCCTTGCCTTAGGGGACCATGGACA
>PVIH01013823.1:0-56608 GCA_004025045.1 Sigmodon hispidus
TGTGTGTGTGTGTGTGTGTGTGTGTGTGTGTGTGTGTGTGTGTGTACATGTCTGCCTTTGTGTGATTTTGGATGAGAGAAATTCTGGCCTCATAGAATGTTTTAGGAACAGTTCTCTTCAATACAGTTTTGGAATGAACAATAATACATAAATCTCAGCTTTCTAAATGTTTGATAGAATTCCCTAGTAAACCCATTTAGTTTGGGTCTTATTATTTTTGTCATGGGAATTGTTGTTACATATACACTGCAATAAAAATTTGTTGTCTATTCAGGTCTTTAAAAATGCTACATGATTCCATCTTGGTAGAATATATATATTCAGAAATAGCTCCTGTTCTTAACTAATGAATTTTATTTTTTTCCAGTGCTTTTAGATTATTTATTTAAAATTATCCTGATCTTCTCATGTAGTTATATGCCAGTATTTGAATGACTACTGGCAAGGTCCAAATGCAAAGCTCCCATTTCCAGGGCTGCTATGTGAGGTTCTGTGCCCCAGAGAATGTCATCCTGTTGTGATGAAGCCACTTGTGCCTGTTGGGAATGAGAGAATGCAAGTGAAATAATCAAAAGTTCAAAAGTAAACTGAACTTTCACAAGTTGCTTCCTTGGCAATATGAAAGGTCACCTGAAGGAACAGTGATGATCCCCTGAGGCTGTTCTCTTGGGCTACAGACCAACAGGATGGAGGGAGGTGAGGGGATCTGCCCTCAGTGATGCAGAAGGTGGACCTAAACCAGGTCTTGTGATCTGCCAAGTGCTTGAAGGGTGGTACCAGTTAACTTCCCCACATATAAATATCCCTGGTCCCAAGGTGCTATGGTAGAGTCCATTTGCTCGCCCTTTGCTAACTCTGTAAAGAGACTGAGCACCATGAGGCCGATCCTGTGTCTTCTGCTGGTCATCCTGGCTGTTTGCTGCTATGAAGGTAAGTATTAATTATGCTCAATCCAGCCACAGCTTCTGTAAGTTTCTCTCTTTGAACAGGTGGTAAGTTTATGTGTTATAAGGTTGAGGACAGAAAAAAAATATATAATTTCCCACCCATTTTACTAGCCCTCCTAAAAGACCAGAAACATTCAAATAATTTTCTTCTACTTAGGAAGTCTGATGGGGACAGGGGACAAGAAGGCCATTATGAACAGAGGTCAGGAAGTCTTTTATTAGAGGGACTTTGTTGCTTGTTTTATTTTCAGTATATTATCTTTGTATCTGTCAAAGTGACTTGAGAGAGCTCTGTTCCATGGTCAGTATTTTCCAACTCTGTGAGTCATACACATCTCAGATCCCTCCCCTAGACTCTGATGATAAGAAGGCTCGTGTAGTCCAATCAGATTTCTGGGGTCCTACCAATAACAGGGACAGAAATGGTGCAGTCATTACCACTAAGGCTCATCTCGTTCTGTGTAAACAGAGCATCCATGCACACTCTGTACCTTCAGAATGAACCACGATTTGTGGGCTGTTACTCTCCTTCCTCTGACTGTCTAACTACTCCTGATCCAAAGTCTACAACATGTCCCTGCAGTCTGATGGAATCTGATTGACACCGTTTGGGCATCTCCTAAGGACAGGATTGCTGTGTCCTTGGGAAAACTGTGTCTGGTGGCACATCCCTGCAATTCAAGCTATTTGAGCTGGAACATGGGGAACTTTGGTTTGAGGCCAGTTCAGGCCACCTGTGAAGATTTGTGTTGTTTTTGTGGTTCTGTTTTTAAAGAGTCTTGAAGCAAATGTACAACCTAGATTAGGAAAGTTGATGTCTTCAATTCTACTCAAACATTTAGCATAGATGTGTAGAAACCATAAGATGTTGTCAGCTTCCCCTGTCACCCTTCTTAGAAGTAAATCTGAGCATCATTATGGAAAGACAAAGTTTTTCATAGTTTCCCAGGTGTGCTCTGGTGTGTCAAAGCTGACCAACTTACCTAGGCAGCAGTGCTGGCTCATGCCTTTAATTCCAACACATGTAAGATAGGGGCAGTGGATCTCTGAGAGTTTGGAGCCAGCCTGATCTACAGATCAAGATTCTGGACAGCCAGAGCTACACATCAGTCTTGTCTGGAAAATCAGTCTAATCAACTATTGTAACTTCAGCTTTTACATCAAACTATTCTTGAAGGCTAATTTTATTAATTTTGAAATGTCAGCATTTTACACATAAGCAGTCTGTTTGACTTTTACTGTTCCTGTCTCTGGTAAAATTATGACTCTATTATTCATGACAAAGTTTAATAACAAAAAAAATATTTTTTTCAGCTACACAAGACTCATGGACAATACACTGAGGATGCAGAAAAACCTCCAACATTTAATGATAATTAAGGAAGTTTCAGAAAGCCAGAGAAGCTTTCAGTGTTGTGAATGTAAAAAAAAAAAAAAAATACAGAAACATTGAGAATACATAGAGTTATGTATATTGCTCAGTTCCTTGCTGTATGATGTTGAGGAAGTCTCACTGTCTTGCTTCAATGCAATCCAGGAGGAAGCAGTTATACTGGTTGTCCTGTCCAATCTGCAACCTTAAGTCAGGGAGACTCACGGAAAAAAAAGTTAAAAATAAGAAGTGATTTTGATTAATTGAATTCTTTCTCCTTACACTTTCAAGCTAATGCTGCAATAGTCTGTGAAGCAGTTAAGCGTGAAAGCGCCACTTTCATACTGAAGAGTGAGGAAGCCTTGAAGAAGGAACTTGAACAATATAATGCTCCTCCAGAGGCTGTTGAAGCAAAACTGAAAGTGAAGAGATGTATAGACAGAGAATTGAGCTATCCAAACAAAGTTGGCATATCAACTATATTGGTATGTTCATTTTGCTTGACACACTCAGAAGGCTATAAATTAGGGTGACCTACATTGTGTGGGAAATACATGGATGGAGTCAGACACTGGAATTACATGTCACCAGTGATAGGTTAGTTCAGGAATACAGGGCTGATTTTAATTCACTTATAGACAGTGCCTGGGATAGGTGCCTCCTTCTAAAGTCCCATCCTGGATGCAAACCAGTCATGGAATCCAAACAAGGTCAAATGGGCTCTACACAGGGAAGATTGGGAGCTAACTCTGTTGTCTATCTCCTGGGAGGTTTGTGGAAGCTAACATCTGCACCTTGACTGGATATCACCTCTGTTGAATGTTCTGGGGACTGTGGGTGGATGGAGATCACAGAGCAGGGAGGAAGGAAACTGGAGACAACTTCCTGAAGAGCAAAGTACTGTCAGGATGCATTTCTCTGACACCTTTGCCTGGAGCCTGTGGACATCCTGTTTCCAATGGTTCTTACCCAACTTTGTCCTGGGTCTCCTCTGGTTATCACATTGGAAAGAGAGTAGAGTTCACAATTCTAAAACATCAGAGAAAGTTTCACCTGGTGATTTGTGACTCACTCTGTCCCCTCCTGATCACAGAGACATAGTAATTTGAGCCAAACTTTTCAGTCTATTCAGAGTATATTTTCCTAAATTTGGAAAAAAGTTTTTACTAATTAATATGTGTTATTTGAAATAATTACTCCAGAACAGTTCAATATTTCACTCAAGCACTTGTGGCTTTTTCCACAGTGCACTTCCATGGAATAATGGTTTGTCAACATTTCTTCTCCCAGAGTAGCGTGACTGTCCTCTGTAGCAGTAATCCTAATTAATCTAATAATAAAAACCCATAGACAGATATTGGGGTAAATGCTGAAAGATCAGAGAGACAAAGCAACAAGTCCTAAAGAGACTTCTTACCACTACTGAATCCTCAGTCTGAAAAGGGGCTAGCTCCTATCCCTAGGAATCCTCCAACTGAATCCTGTCTCCACCTGCCTTATAGTATGTCGCCACCTCCCTAGTGTGGGGACTAAAGGTGTGAGCCCCCACCACTGCCCAGCCTCTGTGATTAACCCGTGCTTGGACCTTTATTTCTCTGATCTTCAGGCAAGTTTTATTTGTTAGAGCACAAACAAAATATCACCATAATCATCACATTTCTTCTTTTGCTTTCTGTTTATTTCCAGGGACAAATATTAGCATACTGTCTCAAGGAATAAAAAGCATGGCTCTAACTGCTCTTCATTGGTTCTCAAGGATAAACTGACTTTCCCGGCCCAATGTGAAGTTTCCAACGTCTTGCACTAATAAATTTCTCTCTTTGCATGTTATCATTTGTCCTGTTATCCTAATTCTTTTGTCTTGTACTGAATGGGTTGATAAAAAATGAATTTTCAGTGATGGTAGTAAGTTACAGAGATAATCTCTATCATTATGACAATTAAGCCTGGGGATCAGGCATCAGGTCAAGCATCATCTAGCACTGCCTTGCAAGTAAATTTCTCCTTTCTGTAACCATAAGTGAAAATTATCACATGTGACAACAAACATTGGCCCGTCATGTGGCCACTGTACTGAACTTTCTCATTCCTACACATGTACAATGTGTCAGACATTGCCTAAGTTCTCCAGCTCAGTATCTTCCCCAATTGAACCACTGGTACTACTTATAACCAGTTCCATACTCTGAAAGAAAAATCTCTGGTCATCATAAATCACTTATCTGCCAGTCAGGGTTCTTCAGCCAGTAGACTCTGACTTTATAGTGGCCTCCTTGGCACTCACTGCTGCATCCATCCACATGGGTGATTAATGAGGAAGGGACCTGAAGGATGGAGACAAGTCTTTCACATCTACAGGTCTCAAAGCTGTGCTTGTTTTCAGACACCTAGCACAAATGTGAGATGTGACTCCCTGATGTGCAAAATGTCTTTACACTGTGTGACTGTGTAACTGTGATTGTTTTCATAAAGAGCTGAATGGCATCAGCTAGGCAGGAAGAGGTTGGGCATGACTTTCAGGGACAGAGAGGACTCTGGGAAGAAGAAAGCTAATGTTGTCACCCTGACACAAATAGGAAACAGGAGACACAAGATGAAAGAGGAGTCATGCCACATGGCCAAATGTACATTCATATAAATGGATCGATCAAGTTATAAGACCTAGGGAGACCAGTCTAAGCTAATGGCCAAACATTTATAATTAATAAGAAGTCTTCGTGTTGTTATTTGTGAGCAGTAGCTGAGAAAAAAAGCATGCTACAATCCCCTTTCTCCTCTAGCAAGCACATTAGCCAACCAAGGGACTCTAGCTGAGGGATACCAAAGAGTAAGAGAACCATGCAGCCCACAGGCTGCCAAGTAAATGTTGCATACAGATGCCCTGATAATGCAAGTAAATAACATTTGAAATGGAAAAGCAAATCTGGGATACACCAGACTTCCAGTAGTAGCTCAACAGCAGCAGATACCACAGGAATAATAAAACAGTACATTTCAAGAGACTTTCTCTTCTCCCAACCCATGCAACCAGGGTGCTCTGGCTTTCTTTTATTGTTACAGTTCCTGGAACATTTGAACAGCATATTTGGATCATTTTCATTCTCCCCCCTCAGGTCCTCTAACTTTGTACCCTCTGCTTCCCTACCCACTTACCTCTGTATCCTCTGTGCTTTTTTTTATTTATTTAACCCATTTTGTCTTATTTGTTCTGCCCATATATTCTCAGATGTGTGGCCTTCCACTACTACAAGGTTGACCTGACAGAGAACACACTCTTTCTTTTCATGTATCCCTCTGCTCCCTGGTCCCCATCTCTTTCTTCTTCCCAATCCCTCCCCAGTCTGCATTCATCCTAGCCCTGCCCCCCTGCAATCTCCTCCCCAAAAAGGGCAGGAAGTCCCAAGGTGGATGGATCAGCTCAGCTTGGTGAATCCACCTCAGGCAGGTTCCATTTCCTCATCCCAGTATCAAGACTGGGTTAGGTGTTCCTCTGCAGGGAATGGGCTCAAAGATGCAAGCCCATGCACAGGAATACAGTCTGATCCTACCCATCAGGGCTCCACATACTTCTCATGCCAATCAACACTTGCCTACCTGTGGAGGACCTAGTTCTTGTTTCCTATGGTTTCCAAGGGGCTGTTCCTGATTCAGTGAGCTCCCCAGAGCTCCAGCCAGCCATCTCATGAGACAGCAAATTTTCAAATGACACTTCATTTCTCAGAAGTTTCCAAGAGCCAAGAGCTTCTTAGCTAGAGTAAGACTTTCTGTCTACTTCTCCTGTCCATGTTGGAGTTTTGTCTGGCTTAAACTACTAAGGAATTGTGCATGCAATCTCATCTGCTGTAGTTCATACACACAGTCACCTGCTGTGTCTGGAAGACTCTGTGTCTTTGTAATCATTTCCAGGACCCAATACAGCTAGGCTCATCTTGCTTTTGTTTTGCAATGTCTCTTCCTCGTTTTCTTAGCACTTACTCATCACTGAATTTTTAATGGTTTTTATTTTTTAAACTCTTGATAATTTAAATATACTTATTTTTACTATGTGTTCTTCCTTAGATTTAGTTTCTTTTTATTTGTGTCCCCATTGTCTCCTTTTATTTTTTCTTTCAGTACTTAATAGGTTTCTTTATTTATTGCTCACTAGCTTGTGGTGATGGTAGTTCCTTTGCCTTCTCTGTTAACTAAAGAATGGCGGCCTACTATAGCTTTTTTGCTTAAAAGACTGTTTCTTTACCATACAGCTACAAACAATACAAGAAAAAATCTGCCTTTACTGTGTCCACTTAAATAATTCTTGGCCTATAAAGAGATATCAATGAAAGGTTTTCCCACAGGGAATGTTAAATAGCCTCACACTATGTCAATATTTTATACACCAGCTATTACTAATGAGACATAAGCAATTCCTCCAATCTGTCACTTACCACTTACTTGGACTATATCTTTTTGGCTAAGTCAATACAATAGATAATTTAGAAAAAAATATTTGAAGAAGTGAAAAAATTCTGCTTGGGAATTACAGAATGCTGTGAAAAAAATACAAATAGTAGTTCTATTAATTATTTAGGATATAAAATAGGTCTACATTAGACTGCAAAAAGTGCAAATTAAGAGAGATAGATTGTGAACTCTTAATGATATCCAAAGATTGCTAGAAGATATTTCTAATTTATGGACCACTATTGGGATAACAAAATCATAAACTGGATAATTTGTTCAAAAATCTTAAATGATGACAAAGACTTAAATAGTTCAAGAGAATTATCAGCTGAAGCTGAGAAAGAATTGACTTTAGTGGAAAAGAAAATTATAGAATACACATGTGGCCCATTGGTTCCGGTTCTAATTCTGGCAATTGGAGCTGTTTTCAGAGTGAGTCCCAGCCCACTCTGTAGCAGGCAAGGATAAAGTCTGCCTGTCACCATACCCCCAGCTGCTGCTGAGGGATTTTACATGGCTACCCACCTCCACTTCCAACTGAGTGAACAGATAACGACTGGGGTCTCTGAAGGACAGACTCAGATCTCACCTAGAGGTGAGGAGGGGTCACCAGGCCCAAGCACCTATATCGCAGCCAGGAAGGGAGAGTTGAGCTCCCATCGGTTCCTGTTCCCCTTCCGGGACCTGGTGCTGACTGCAGAGTGAGTTCCAGCACACTCTGTAGCAGGTGAAGATAAAGTCTGCCTGTCACCATACCCCCAGCTGCTGCTGAGGACATTTGCACAGCTATCCACCTCCACCACCAACTGAGAGAACAGATAAGGACTGGGATCCCTGAAGGAGAGACTCAGACCCTGACCAGAGAGAGTGCCACATTAGACCAGAAGCCTCCTAATCATGAACCACTGAAGCCATAGGCAAATGTCAGTGCAAAAACTTACATAATAATACAAAGAACAACAAGGTAACTCCAGAAGAAAGTAGCGATCTTACAAATACAAGACCTGAACTGAGCAACAAAGAGGAAACAGAAGGAAGCAACCCCAAAAATTCCTTTTTGATGTTCATCAAAGCTCTAAAAGAAGATATGAAAAATACCCTTAAAGAAATAGAAGAAAATACAAACAAAAAAATTGGAAGAGGTGAACAAATCTATGAAAGAAATATGCAAGGAACTAAAAGCTGAAATGGAAGCAATAAAAAAGGCACAAAATGAGGCAAAGATGGAAATAGAAAATCTGAAGAAAAAAGCTGGAACCACAGATGCAAGCATAACAAACAGAGTTCAAGAGATGGAAGATAGAATCTCTGAAGTGGAAAGACTCAGTAGCTCATATAGATAAATCAGGCAAAGAAAATAGGAAAACTAAAAAAGCCATAACTCAAAATGTTCAGAAAATCCAGGACACCATGAAAAGACCTAATTTGAGAATAATAGGAATAGAAGAAGGAGAATGCCAGCTCAAAGGCACAGATAATGTTTTCAATAAAATCATAGAAGAAAACTTCCCTAACCTGAAGAAAGAAATGCCTATAAATATACAAGAAGCTTACAGACCACCAAATAGATATGACACCCAAAAAAAGTCAGCGTGCCACATTATAATCAAGCCACAAAACATAAAGAACAAAAAAATATTTTAAAAGCTGCAAAAGAAATGGACCAACTCACATATAAAGGCAGACCTATCAGAATAACACCTGAATATTCAATGGAAATGATGAAAGCTAGAAGGGCTTGGTCAAAAGTTATACAGACGCTAAAACAGCATGGCTGCCAAACTAGAATACTATACCCTGCAAAATTATCAATCACCATAGATGGAGTAAACAAGGTATTTCAGGACAAAGTCAGACTGAAAGAATATCTATCTACCAATCCAGAACTACAGAGAGTATTAGAGGGAAAACTCCAACCTAAGAACCCCAGAAACACCCACGAAATCACAAACAATCAATAATTCCACAGAAGAATACCCCAGAGAAAGGAAATACAAACAAGTTACCACCAAAAATGGCAGGAAATATGAAACAATGTTCCATTTGGATTTGAGTTTTGTGCAGGGTGACAGGTATGGATTTATTTCCATTCTTCTACATACCCTCATCCAGTTATGCCAACATCATTTGTTGAAGATATTATCTTTTTTCCATTGACTATTTTCAGCCTCTTTGTCACAAATGAGGTGTTCATCAGTGTGTGGGTTAAGTTAGGGGTCTTTGATTTGATGCCATTGATCCACAAGTCTGTTTTTATGACAATACCAGGTTGTTTTTACTACTGTAGCTCTATAGTATAGCTTGAAGTCAGGGATGGTGATGCCTCCTTAAGTTCTTTTATTGAACAGAATTGTTATGGCAATCCTGAGTTTCCTGTTATTCCATATGAAGTTGAGTATTGTTCTTTCAAAGTCTGTAAAAAATTTTGTTGGCATTTTGATGTGGTTTGCATTGAATCTGTAGATTGTTTTTGGCAAAATTGCCATTTTTACTATGTTGATCCTTCCTATCCAGGATCACGGGAGATCTTTTTATTTTCTGATATCTTTTTCAATTTCTTTCCTCAGTGATTTAAAGTTTTTGCCAAACAGTTCTGCTACTTTTTAGTTGGAGTTATGCCAAGATAGTTAAGGTGGTTTCCAGTTATTATAAAGAGTGATGTTTCTCTTATTTTTTTCAAACCTTTTATTCTTAATGTGTAGAAGAGCTGTTAATTTTTTTAGTTAATTTTGTATCCTGCTACATTGCTGAAAGTATTCATCAGCTGTAGGAGTTCGCTAGAAGAATTTTGGTGGTCACTTATGTTTGCAATCACTTCTCTGTTTCCAATTTGTATCCCCTTAATCTCCTTTTGTTTTTTTGTGGCTTCACCTAAAACTTTAGGATTTATATTGAATAGATAAGGACAGAGAGGACAATCTTAACTTGTTTCTGATTTTATTGGGATTTCTTTGACTTTTTCTACATTAAGTTTGATGTTGGCTGTTGGCTTGCTGTATTTTGCCTTTATTATATTTAGGTAGTTTACCTGTATTTCTGATCTCTCCAGGACTTTTATCATGGAAGAGTGTTGGATTTTGTCACTTTTATCATGGAAGAGTGTTGGATTTTTTTCGAAGGCTTTTTCAGCTTCTAAGGAGATGTTCATATTTTTTTTCCTTGGAGACTTTTAATGATAGCTTCAATTACATGTTTGTTTAGTCCATTTATCTACTCTTAATTTAATTTTGGTAAGTGGTACCTGTCCAGAGATGTCCATTTCTTTTAGATTTTCCACTTTAGTGAAGTATAAATTTTCAAAAGTATGACCTGAAAATTCTCTGTATTTCATGGGTGTCTGTTGTTATGTTCCACTTTTCATTTCTAATTTTCTTAATTTCTCTCTCTCTGCCTTTTGGTAAGATTGGATAAGGGTTGATCTGCCTTTTTGGCTTTCTCAAAGAACCAACTCTATGATTCATTGATTCTTCATATTGTTCTCTTTGTTTTTATTGTTTTGATTTCAACCCAAAGCTTGATTGTTTCCTGCCTTCTACTGCTTCTAAATGAGTTTACTTCTAATTGTTCTAAAGCCTTCAGTTGTGCTGTTAGGTACCTTGTGTGGGATTTCTCTAGGTTTTTCATTGAGGCATCCAGTACTATGAATCCTCCTCTTAACATTGCTTTCATTTGTTCTATAAGTTTTGGTATATTATGGATTCATTTTTCATTTATTATGTGTACAGTGTTCTGCTTGCATGTGTCTACAAGGCTGAAGATGCACCAGATGTCATTACAGATGGTTGTGAGCTACCATGCATTTTATGGGAATTGAACTCAGGACCTCTGTAAGAGCAACTAGTGCTCCTAACCTGAGACATCTCTCCAGCTCTAAAGATTTATTACTTATTATGTGTCCCTGAAGGCCAGAAGAGGGCACCAGATCTCATTACAGGTGGTTGTGAGCTACCATGTGACTGTTGGAAGTTGAACTCAGGACCTTTGTAGGAACAGCCAGTGCTCTTAACCTCTGAGCCATCTCACCAGTGACCAAAGAAATGTGAGAACAAGTTGTGAGAGATGGAGATGATTGAGTGAGAGGATCAGCAAAGAGGGAGAGGAAAGAGATGCACATCTTGATAGAGGAAGTCAGTGCTGAACTGAAAGGAGACTTGGTGCTAGGGAAAACCTCGGGAATCTACAAGATGCCCCTGGATAGGTCCCCAAACAATAATGAAGGGGGTGCCTAAACAGGACGTTTCATATAATCAAATGAATGATCACCCTAAGTGTCATCACAGAACCTATGCCCAATAATGAATGGAGGTGAGAGCAGAGATCCATGGATGAGCACTGGGTCAAGCTCTACTTACACCTGCAGAGTGAAGGAGAAGAGTATGTATGAACAAGGAGATAGGGAGTATGAGGAGGAATCCCACAAAGATGATGTCCTGGAGCTCTAAAGATCACACTGAAACAAGAACTGTCCCTGGGGAACCATAGGACAAAGAGCTAGGCCTTCCAAGGGTAGGTATCTGTGAATTAGCATGGGTAGTATGTAGAGCCTCAAGGGGTGAGATCAGACTATTTTTCTGTAAATGGGATGGCACCTTGGAGCCATTTGCTGCAGAGTGCCTAACCCAGCCTTGATCATGGGATGAGGGAATCAGACCTGCCTGGAATAGATGCACCATGCTGAGCCGATCCACCTTGGGACTTCCAGCCCTTTTGGGGGAGGTGATGAGGGGATAGGGTCGGGGGGGGGATTCTGAAAGCAGATTGGGAGGGATTGGGAACAGGGAAGTGTGGGTGAGCAGGAGGATACATGGGGAAAGAGAGGTTTTTTTTTTTTTTAAATAAAAAGCTTCATTTTTATTAAATTCTAGGAAGTCTTTAAAATCCTTTTTTAACTTCTTCATTTACCTAGAGGTGTTTCAATCAAAAGATATTCAGTTTCCATAAATTTGTAAGCTTTCTGTAACTTTTGTTGTTGTTGAACTCTAACTTTATCCCATGGTGGTCTAATATGATACACAAAGTATTCTAATTTTTTTGTTTCTATTGATATTTGCTATATGACTGAATATGTGGTCAATTTTAGAGAAATTTCCATGGGGTTCTGAGAAATATGTATATTCCTCTGTGTATGGGTGGAAGGTTTTGTATATATCTATTAAGTCCTTTTGGGTCATCACATCTTTTAGATCTCTTATTTCTCTGTTGAGTTTTTGTCTGGTTGACCTATTCAAGGGTGAAAGTGGATATTGAAGTTTCTCACTATCAGTGTGTGGAGTTACATTTGAGGTTTATGCTGTAGTAGTGTTTTTTTATTGTATATAGTTGCTCTTGTGTTGGGGGCATAAATATTAAAGATTGAGACTTCAATTTTGAGGATTTGTTCTTAGATGAATCAGTAATGTTCCTTCTGGTCTATTTGGATTGATTTTTAGCTTGAAGTTTATCTTGTTAAATATTAGGATGGCTACACCAGCTTGTTTCTTAGGACCAGTTGAATGAAAAGTCTCTTCCCAACCCTTTACTCTGAGCCTATCTGTCTTTGAAATTGAGGTGTGTTTCCTGTACACTGCATAAACATGGCTTCTGTTTTTGTGTTCATTGTATTAGGGTGGGTCTTTTTTATAGGTGAATTGAGTCCATTGATATTAAGGGACATTAAAGTCAAATTATTGTTATTGTTGGTGGTAGCATGTGTGTTTCCATTCTTTGGATTTTTCTTCTGTGGGATTATCAATTGCTTTTGATTTCATGGGTCGTTCTCTTCTTGCTTTAGCTAAAACTTTGAGAACTATATTGAACAGATAAGGAGAGAGAGGACATCCTTTGTCTAGTTCCTGTTTTAGTAGGATTGCTTTGAGTTTTTCCTCCATTAAATTTGATGCTGGCTGTCGGCTTCTTGTAAATTGCCTTTATTATATTTAGGTATTCTCCCTGTATTCCTGATCTCTCCAGGGCTTTAATCATAAAGGAGTGTTGGATTTTGTCAAAGGCTTTTTCAGCATCTAAAGATATGATCATGTGGTTTTGTTCCTTTAGTTTGTTTATATGATGGATAACGTTTATGGTTTTTCGTATGTTAAACCAGTCCTGCATTTCTGGCGTGAATCCTACTTGGTTGTGGTGGATGATATTTTTTATACATTGTTGTATATGGTTTGCTAAAATTTTGTTGAGAATTTTAGCATCAATATTGATGAGGGAAATTGGCCTGTAATTCTCCTTCTTTGTTGTGTCTTTGAGTGGCTTGGGTATTAGGGTAATTGTGGCCTCATAAAAGGAATTTGGCAATATTCCTTCAGTTTCTACTGTGTGAAATAGTTTGAGGAGTAATGGTAGTAATTCTTCTTTGAATGTCTGGTGGAATTCGGCACTGAAACCATCTAGACTAGGGCTTTTCTTTTTGGAGAGTTTATTATTATTATTATTATTATTATTATTATTATTATTATGAACAAAAAAGTCACACTTTCTAACCTTGTATATCCTTATTCAAGTTCCCATCCCCCTCCCACCACATCAGGTCATTCTTTCTTCTCAACAAATCCCCATCCACTCCCTGGGCAGGCAGCAGACAGTCCCATGGTCCCACTGACCCAATATTGCTTAGTTTAGTCTCCACTCCTGGCAGATCCAATTTTCTCCCCCCTCCTTCAAGAGTGAGTCAGGTGTTCCTCTTGGGGGAGTGGGATGTAAGGAGTCAGTCCAGGGTGTTTCTGATCCCAAGCTGTTCAGTGGTTGGGGTTTGCAGTTTGGGCATACTTTGCTTTTTTCTTGTTTGTTTGTTTGTTTGTTTAGAGTCCACTAATGAGTGAGTACATCCCCTGCTTATCTTTCTGAGTTTGTGATACCTCGCTCAGGAGGATGTCATTTTTTCTTACTGCTGAGTAGTACTGCATTGTGTAGATGTACCTCAGTTTGTTAATCCATTCTTCAGTTGAGGGACATCTAGGTTGTTTCCAGGTTCTTTCTATTACAAATAATGCTGCTATGAACATAGTTGAGCTAATGCCTTTGGAGTGTGACTGTGCATCTTTAGGGTATACCCATAGAAGTGGTATTGCTGGGTCCTTGGCGAGATTGATTCTCAATTTTCTGAGAACTCGCCATACTGAGTTCCAAAGTGGCTGAATACTCATTTTCAAATAACTTATGCTGTTTGCTCTTCATGTTCTCAGCTACTTGTGTCCTACTCACTCTTTGAGTCTATAGTGGTGGTACAACAAACCTCTAGCCCAGCATCAAGGAGTATGAAGCAAGAGGATAAGGAGGTCAAGGGAAGCTTCTGCAACATAGAAAGATGTTGTGGAAAAATACCTCAAGGGGCTGGAGATATGGCTCAGCAGTTATGAGCACTGCCTGTACTTACGGAGGACCTGAGTTTGATTCCCAGCATCCACATGGCAGCTAACAATTGTCTATAATTCCAAGATCTGACACTCTTACACAGTTAAACATGCAGACAAAACACCAATTCACATAAAATAAATAAATAAATAAATATTTAAATATTTTTTAAAAATACTTCAAATGTTAGCCTGTCTAGCCAAGCATACTTGTAACACTAACACTTTGGATGCTGAGGTAGGAAGATTAAGAAACTAGCCTAGCTTACAAAAGACTCTATTTTAAAGACAAGAAAACAAACATAACAGAAATTAGTTTCTTTTATTATTTTAATTCTTTTTATGTTAAAAAGTAACTTGAGACACCTGTATCAAACTTCACACTAAGCTCAGGGAACATCCTGAAAGAGGGAAGAAAAGAATGTAAGTATTGGGTGATGTGAAGGAGAGCTACCGATTACTCTCCTGTAGACATGATATGACAGTTGCACATATAGGAGCACACAGTACCTGTGGTTAGCTGCACAAGAGCAAGCCAGTAAAAACTTCTAGCAAGGAAAAAGGAGTGACAACTGAGGTTCCACCTTAACTGAGGGACTATTAGCAGTTTTTGCCTGCTGGGGACGAAGAGTCACTTTTATTTGTGCAGTGGCCTTTGTGAACTTCTTTTTTTTACATATATAAAATTTTAATGTTTAATTTTATGATATAAAAATATAACTCTAGGAAAAACATTATGTCCTACTATAGAAACAAAAATAACACAATTTATATTTAACAACTTTGCTAAACATAGCATTGTTCAGGTGCAATAGATGTTTAATGCTATGCTTAACATTAAAGAAGAAGCTGTCCATTGCTTTTTCAGCTAATGGTTATTTAGCTCTTAATCTTCTCTTCATCAACTGTAAGCCCAGGGGCTGTGGGTCTCCAGTTGTCACAGAGGTCACTCTTAGTTGACTCATAGTCAGCTCCTAGTTGCCTGTGAATCAGGGGGCTGTGTGGCCTCAAATTTTTTGTGTGATGACTGAGAACATCTTTAAATGTCTCTCAGCCATACTTCAAAAGTCTATATACAACTAAATTGGAAAACCATTGAGAAATGGACAGATTTCTAGACAGCTACCACTTATCAAAATTAAGATCAGATAAATGGCCTAAATAGTCTAAAACTACCAAGGAAATTGAAGCTGTTATTAAAAGTATCCCAAGAAAAAAGCTCAAGACCAGAAGGTTTCAGTGCAGAATTCTAGGAAACATTCAAAGATAAACCAATATTCCTCAAATTGTTCGATACAATAGAAACTGAAGGAACATTGTCAAACTCTTTTAATGAGGCTACGGTCATCCTGGTAACCAAACCACTCAAAGATACAACAAAGAAAGAGAATTACAGAACAATCTCCTGCTTGAACATTGATACAAAAATACTCAATAAAATACTGGCAAACTCAATTCAACAGCATATCACAAATCATCCACCATGATAAGTAGGCTTCATCCCAGGAGTGCAGGGTGGTTCAACACATGAAAAACTGTCAATTTCATCAATCGTATAAACAATCTGAAAGAAAAACAGTTACATGATAATATCCCTAGGTGCTTAAAATGTCTGTGTAAAATCCAACATTTCCTTATGATAAAAGTCCTGGAGATATGAGGAATACAGAGGAAAATACCTAAAAATAATAAAGGTAAAATACAGAAAGTCAACTGCTAACATCAATCTAATTGGAGAGAAACAAAAAGCAATCTCACTAAAATCAGGATCAAAACAAGGCTGTTCTCTCTTGTTCTTGTTTTTATCCTAATTTAGAAAGCTACCCTCTTCACTTAGAATTTCTACTGTTTCATTTCTATGTGAACATGCAATAGCAAGAGTGCCTTCCCCAGCTCTGTAATGACCATTTCTTTTTTGCTTTCAAAATTGCATCTTTTGCATATTCCTTCCTTCTCTATCATGTCTACCTCTTTCATTGGTTTATGCCACATCAATGACAATGACTTAACTAGAGAACCTGTCATTCCTATTAACAATATATTTTATATTTTCTTTTTTAAAAATTAGTTAAAAGGTTTTTTTAATTTTACATATTAACCACAGTTCCCCTTTGATCCCCTCCTCCTACTAGCCCCCAGTTTCTCTCCACCCTACTCCTTATCCACTTCTCAGAGAGCATAAACACTCCCACAGTAAGTCAATATAGTCTACATATGAAGTTGAAGCAGGACTAAACCCATCCAACATATGAAGGCTGAGCAAGGTATCCCTCTATAGAGACTGGGCTTCAAAAAGCCAGTTCAAGTTTGGGATCTGAAACACCTCGAACTAGCACCTTGGATCCCACTCCCTCCAGAGGAACATCTGACCCAGTCTTGATGTTGGGATGAGGAAAGCAGATCTGCCAGGAGTGGATGATGAACTAAGCCACATTGGAACCGTGGGACCTCCTGCCCTTGCTGGGGAGGAGATAAAGAGATGTGGAGAAGAGAGAGTGACTGGAAGAAGCAGGAGAAGGAAGGGAACTTGAACAAGGATATACATGGATGAAAAAAATATGACTTTATTCATAATAAAAAATAAAATAAAAAGCCAGTTCATGCACATGATATAAATTCTGGTTCTACTGCCAGGGGTCCCGACATCTGCTCAAGCCACACACTGTCTTCCACATTCAGAGTGCCTAGTTCAGTCTCATGCAGGTTTCCATCTGTTAGTCCAGAGCCTATGAGCTCCCAGTAGAGTAACTGTCTCTGCGGTTTTCCCATCATGAGTTTGACTCCTTTGTTTATATAATCCCTCCTCACTCTCTTTGACTGGACTGGGACTTGGGACCAGAATTCTGTGACTTTTTAAGGTTTCTTTTCTTTTTCTCACTTATTCATTGTACTTAATTCTTAGAAGTATGTGGCACAGTAGCAAATTCAGTGAAATTTTAGGAGACCAAATGCAGATGGATACTGGATCCAAATAGCATCATCATGAGGAAAGCAGAAGATCCAAGGCATTCATGCTAAAACATTTCCCTCTTTCAATGACATAAGAGTGCTTTTGCTTAAGGTCCACTAATGAGTGAATACATTCCCTGCTTATCCTTCTGGATTTGTGATACCTTGCTCAGGAGGATATTCTCCAAATCCATCCATTTGCCTGCAAATTTAGTATATCATTTATTCTCACTGCCGTGTAGTACTCCATTGTGTAGATGTACCACAGTGTCATTCCTATTACAAGTCATTCATTTCAGTTTCCTTGTTTAATGTATTTGTTTGTTTCATTCATCTCATATTGACAAAATAGAAATAGAACAACATTTAACACTTCTATGTCTCTGTCACTATCCAAATATACAAACATCCTGCCCTCATCTATGTTTCCCTACTAATATAAAACAGTCTTTGACATATTGGGAACAAAATTCTACATTTGAAAAAGGATCTTTTCCAACAGGAAATTTTTAAGATTAATTTTGAAATTTAGATGAAGATACTTTGTGGAAATGAATTAGTGAAATAGTTAATGTAAAAAGGCCTTTTATGAACATCAATGTCTTCTCTCCCAAAATTGAAGGATTTTTGAAGGGAGTGGGTGAATTCTTGCTTTTCCATTTTACCTAGATATTTATTACTTTTTCCATACAAGGCTCTGTTCATAAGGTATTATAAGTCCTAGGATTAGACAACCATTAATTCTAACTATCATTGGGATACTTACAGGGACTGTTTGAAGTGCAGCTTCTGTAGCTGTCACTTTGGTATTTATTGCACAAAATAAAAGTAGAAATAGCATGTGACTTATCTCTGCCAAACTGATGGGAATCCTAGTCAGAAGGTCACAGAGATTCTTGCTTATCTGTGCTTATTATGGTATTATTTACAATGACTTTGATATAGGTTAAGCTTTGGTGACCGTCTACTAAATTAGTGGATATTAAAAACATGGTATACACATAGATAACAAAAGTTAACAGCCTTAAAAATGAATGAATCTACAAAATTTACATCAAAATCAATGAAAGAGCTGGAGATTAAAATAGCTGAGACTCAGAAAGACAAATCTCATTTTACCTGATATAAAGCAAATATATTTGTGTGCATAATACTACTTCACACATAGAGAGGGCACTTCCCCTTTCCTGGCATATGTGTGGACAATGTTTGCATAGAAGAATGGGAACAATAACGAAGAACAATAATGTGTAATTATAATAATATCATGAAAAATCATTATTTTATACATTATCTAAACTTAATGAAGATTTAATTAATAAGTAAGCCATAGAAAGAAGAAATATACAGATGATCAAAAGTAGCAGTTTTTATTATCTGTACAACCAGGCCCCCATCTAACAAGGAATATATTGCCAAGGACCATCTTCAGTGATCTGCAGCCTGTGTAGACTGCACTGTTCTTGGTAGAGAAACACTAGTTAGTCTTGGTCTTTGGTTTTTATTGAGCTCAGTTTCTAATGATAAATCAAAATACTAACCTACCAGTGAATGAGAGCTATCAGAGTTGTAGTTGCTGGAATATCAATAAATCCCTGCAAAACCCAGTGAAACAATGAGTGATTTACTGAGTGATTGACTGATAAGATATAGCATCCTACTAGCAGAACCAAACAGAATTGAAGGAGGTACCATTGAAGCGAAAATTAACAGAAACTCATACATCTCTTTTGGATTGGAGGCTGCAGTTCAGGGTTAGGCAGGAGAAACTTACAGGATTGATTGAAATAGTGATCATAATTGAAATAGTGCCAAGAAAGCAAAGTTTGGTCCCATTTAAAAGAAAAGAAATAGGTGTTAAATGGAGAGAAATGAGTCTTGTTCTTCTTTACCTGTGAGTTCATTGTTTAATGCCATGTTTGTTCTGATATTTTTCTTTCTGGAATTCAGAAGGAACATAAGATGCCAAGAACAGGTGATAAAAGGAACCATGTGTTTAGTTAGGTGTGTACTTTCATGTCCTAGTTCAAGGCCAGAGTCCTTAAGTCCAAAGTCAAGTAAGGACTCCGAGATTGAGATGGAACACAATGTCTTTATCCAACATATCATAGAACTCTACCTTGTGTTCCAATCATATTGACATTCCTTGTCAATTAAGAGGATACTACCCCTTAAGAAGGTTCTTTCTTATTAAATAATAACACTTCACATGTACAGAAGTCTACAAGCAATAGGCCATGCTTTTTCCAGCCTCCATAATATGATGAAACTCTTCATGACAATCTTTCTCAGAACAGTTAAATAGCAATGACCAACCCAGAAATAATGCTTCCTTTGTAAATTCAGGGAACCAAAACCAGAATAAGGATGCTGCTGCTTATTCTTGCTTTCCCCCAAGAAGCTATATTTAGATTTTCAGTAAGTGCTAAAACTAGAATATTCTACATTCTTGATGCCTCACATCCAGAAACAGATCCTTATTGATCACCTTGTGAACCACAGCATGGTGCATTGTTCATTTTTCACAGGTGATATGCTAAATGAGTTTATTATTTAAGAGGGAAACTTTACGACAGGGAAGGGTTTTATTTCTATGTCAACTGGGTCACAAAAGAAAGGAGATGCTGTTTGATCAATTTCCAGATCTTACATTACATAATAAAATCAGGAACAAGAGACATTCTGTGACGTGTGTGTTTTCAATATCTAAAGACCATGCTATACTTAACAGATGGATATGTCTGAGACATATAGTAAGACAGTTCAACATGTGACATGTCTATTTATAGAAAGACCTAAAAAGTACTTTGTTATTTAATCTCTAAGGGCTGAAAAATGTAAATTACATGTATGAATTTATTGAATAGCATTTGCAGTCAGATAGGCCACATTTTATTCTCATCTATAATTATTGTTATTCTGTGTGTCTGGATTCTCTCCTGTGATTCAGACTTGCAAAGTGGTCAACTTTATACGTACTGTGGGAGGTGGACCTCTTTCTCTGGAAAATCCTATAAAGTGCAGAAATGGGGAGGAGTTGCTTTAGCTCAAGACAGGAATTCCAGCGGAGGCCTCTGCACACAGACACATCTTTGCTTAGATATCTGTATCTCATGTCACTGAGGTTTGTCCATTGCTAGGTGCTTCTCTTTATCTAATGTGTTGCTCATTTTGGATCACTGATATTACATCTGAGTATCAATCCTTACCCATAGCCATCTACAAGAAGATTAGGGTTCTAAGCTCTCCCAGAGGCACCAGCTCCAGCCTGTTCCTTCTCCACAGCATAGCAGGAGCCACTCGGTTTGTCATGTCCCTCTCAAAACAGTGTCTCTCCCCAAGCACCCACACTTTGTTTCATCTACACCTCTTCAGTGATCTTGCATGTGACTGACCTGATCCTTTACATGTGTGCAAAGGGGTGGTTAAAAAAGACTAAAAGTGGCAGCTGTGATTTTACTTAGAGAGAGAGACGATCTGTTCCTCTCTGAAATGGAATTACATAAGAGAGAAGCCATGCTTCAGTGAGGAGACTATAGTAAGTCACAGTGACTGTGCTGTATGAAAAGGCTTATGTCCAGTTATATTTTTGAGGAGGCTAAAGTGAAATACAAAGTAGAATAAAATCCTCAGTGGGTAACATATGATAAAGAGATATGGATAAAGTACTCTAGAATCAGACTGTGGGAGGAAATTTTACAGGGAGAAAATCCTTCTCTGTTTCACAAAGAATGCACTAATTATAATCCTCAGTTTAATAGTATATCCAATTAGAAAATGAATTTTCATCAAAATATTAAACTTTAAATAAGAAAGATGCCAGTTCTGACACTACAGCCAGATGTGGCATGACTTCTAGGGTACTAAGAGTCCCCTTTCCTGTGTTAGATGAGGACTTTGTGGTCAGGAAGGGAGAATAGATATCATTTGTCATATATTCTAACCTGGATCTGAAAAAACAAACAAACAAACAAAGCCCACCTAAGGTCAGAAGCCTGATTTTGAAGCACAGCCAGAAACAAGTGCCAGCCTCTGGCTACTTCCCCATTACACCATCACTGAAACTGAACTAAACTTTACCCAGCTTTCCTGGGCATAGAGTGTGCCTTAAAATCTTATTATCCTCATAAAGCAACAGTTTATTTGATTTGTTGGGTGCCTACCCTGGTATCAGGATTGCTCTTCCATTTTAATGATAGCCCTTTCCTGTGAGCCAGAGCAACCATAGGAGAGAGTCTTGTCTCTTACAGTTGTTCAAAGAGGGGGAGATGAGGGAACAGGTATCAAGTTCTCCTCTAGCAGAGCAGTGAATCTCAGTTAGGAGAGACTTGCCTCCCACATCCCCGCAAGGCCTGTAGAAACTGTGTGGAGATGTATTATTGTTAGAATTAGATGATGTGGGTGTGTTATAGGCACCAAGTGTGTAGAAGCTTGATACACTGACTATCTCTAGTATTATTGGTTTCATTTAAGAAAACTTATATTAGAGAAATCATGTCAAGTGTAGACATTGGGGACATCTGATGACTAGTGCAGATACAGGTCTTCACTCAGGAAATGGAGCTCTCTGTTTGGTATGGTGACTGAAGCAATGTGAGCACATTCATCCTGGAGAATGTAGGGCTCAGGCTCATAAAGTTCCTTTAACTTGGCCTCTTTGTATATCAGGACTCTTTCTTCCACCTCATCTCCATTCTCTTAATCCTTCATGTCCAAGTCCAAATGGTGTCCCTCTGGATTCTTACAGGTCTTATTTCATCTCTCCCCTCAAACCAGCTTCATATGAGATAGTTTTTAAAATATATTTACTCCTCAAAAAAAATTATCTGTTAATTTTAACTAAAACATAAAAAATTTCTTTGCCTCTCTCCTCCCATTCCCTTCTCCCCTTTTCTTCCCAAATACCCTGAGGCTGGAGATAGTCTTTGTGTGTAGCACATTGTGACCCAAACACAGCACCGCCTACCTCAGCCTTCTTTGTCACCCAGTCCATTTATTCAGTCACATTCTGTCCCAGTTGTCCTTCCTCTTTGTACTTCCAAGTTTTTTTTTACAAGAATTACTTTCATTTTAAACTAGTTTATATTCTAATAGACAGCACAGTGGGCTGCATTGTGGTATTTTATATGTATTTGTTCTAACCTACCTACTACCCTGCTGTTATATGTTTATCCAGTTTTGGTGTTTGGCTGGTAGTGACTTCAGACTATGTTTGGCATGTTTCTCCCTATTCATGTCTAATTTTATTAATTTGAGTAATCACTTTTCTGCCTTAATTTTGGCTAGCAGTTTGTCAATGTTGCTTAGAATCTCAGTCAACTCCTGGTTATTCTACATATTTTATTTTCTATTTTATTACTATCTACCTCAAATTTATTATTTCTTGTTTGAGGAATAACAGTAGAACTCTTCTTTGAATGTCTGGTAGAATTCGGCACTGAAACCATCTGGACCAGGGCTTTTATTTTTGGGTAGGCGTTTAATGACAGCTTCAATTTCCTTAAGGGTTATAGGCCTGTTTAGGTAACTAATCTGATCTTCATTTAATTTTGGTAGATGGTACCTGTCCAGAAGCTGTCCATTTCATCGAGATTTTCCATTTTTGTGGAATATAGATTTTCAAAGTATGATCTGATACTTCTCTGTATTTCCCAGGGGTCTGTTGTTATGTCCCCCTTTTCATTTCTGATTTTGTTGATTTGAACACTCTCTCTCTGTTTTTTGATTAGTTTGGCTAAGGGCTTATCTATCTTGTTGACTTTCTCAAAGAACCAACTCTTAGATTCACTGATTCTTTGTATTGTTCTTTTTGTTTCAATTGTATTGATTTCAGCTCTAAGTTTGATTATTTCCTGCCGTCTACTTCTTCTAAGTGACTTCGCTTCTAATTGTTCTAAGGCTTTCAGCTGAGCTGTTAGGTCTCTAGTGTGAGATTTCTCTAGATTTTTTCATGTAGGCATCTAGCGCTATGAATTTTCCTCTTAAGACTGCTTTTATTCTGTCCCACAAGTTTGGATATGTTGTAGATTCATTTTCATTAAATTCTAGGAAGACTTTGATTTCTTTCTTAATTTCTTCCTCAACTCAGAGATGGTTCAGCTGAGTGATGTATAGTTTCCATGAGTTGGTAGGCTTTCTTTGATTTTTCATATTCTTGAACTCTAACTTTAGGCCCTGGTGGTCCGATATGTTACAAGGGATTATTTTCATTTTTTTGTATCTATTGATATTTGCTTTGTGATCAATTATATGGTCAATTTTGGAGAAAGTTCCATGAGGATCTGAGAAATACATATATTCCTTTGCATTTGGGTGGAAGCTTCTGTAGATTACTATTAAATCCATTTGCATCATTACCTCTTTTAGACTCCTTGTTTCTTTGTTGAGTCTCTGTCAGGTTGACCTATCCAGGGTTGAAAGTGGGGTATTGATGTCTCCCACTATTAGGCTGTGAGAATTGATGTGGGATTCGAGCTTTAGCAGTGATTCTTTTACATAAGTAGGTGCCCTTATATTAGGGGCATAAATATTCAGGATTGAAATTTCCTCTTGACCAATTTTTCCTGTAATGAATAAATAATGACCATCTTGGTCCCTTTTAATTGCTTTTAGCTTAAAGTCTATTTTGTTTGAAATTAGGATGGCAACTCCCACTTGTTTCTTAGGACCATTTGACTGGAAAATCTTTTCCCAACCTTTTACTCTAAGCCTATGTCTGTCTTTGCGGTTGAGGTGTATTTCTTGTAGGCAACAGAAGGATGGCTTCTGTTGTTGTATCTGTCTTGTTAGTGTGTGACATTTCATAGGAGAGTTGAGTCCATTGATATTAAGGGATGTTAGTAACCACTGATTGATATTTCCTGCCATTTTTGGTGGTAACTTGTTTGTACTTCCTTTCTCTGGAGTATTCTTCTGTCGAATTATTGATTATTTGTGGATTCATGGGTGCATCTGGAGTCCTTAGGTTGGAGTTTTCCCTCTTAATACCCTCTGCAGCGCTGGATTCGTAGATAGATATTGTTTCAGTCTGACTTTGTCATGAAATACCTTGTTTACTCCGTCTATGGTGATTGATAATTTTGCAGGGTATAGTATTCTAGTTTGGCAGCCATGTACTTTTAGTGTCTGTATAACTTCTGACCAAGCCCTTCTAGCTTGCATCGTTTCCATTGAATAGTCAGGTGTTATTCTGATGGGTCTGCCTTTATATATAAGTTGGCCCTTTTCTTTTGCAGCTCTTAAAATTTTTTCTTTGTTCTGTATGTTTTGTGGCTTGATTATAATGTGCTGCACTGACTTTTTTGGGAGGACATATCTATTTGGTGTTCTGTAAGCTTCTTATATCTTTATAGGCATTTCCTTCTTCAGGTTAGGAGAGTTTTCTTCTATGATTTTCTTGAAAACATTGTCTGTGCCTTTGATCTGGTATTCTTCTCCTTCTTCTATTCCGATTATTCTCAAGTTAGGTCTTTTCATGGTGTTCCAGATTTCCTGAACATTTTGAGTTATGGCTTTTTTGGTTTTAGTATTTTCTTTGACTGATACATCTATTTGAGCTACTGAGTCTTCCACTGCAGAGATTCTATCTTCCATCTCTTGAACTCTGCTGATTATGCTTGTATCTGTGGTTCCAGCTTTTTTCTTCAGGTTTTCTATTTCCATCTTTGCCTTATTTTGTGCCTTTTTTATTGTTTCTATTTCAGTTTTTAGTTCCTGGCATGTTTCTTTCATAGATTTGTTCATCTCTTCCAATTTTTTGTTTGTTTTTTCTTCTATTTCTTTAAGGCATTTTTTCATATCTTCTTTGAGAGCTATGATGATTATCATAAAGGAATTTTTGGTGCTGCTTCCTTCTGTTTCCTCTTCATTGCTCAGTTCAGGTCTTGTAGTTATAGGACTGCCACTTTCTTCTGGAGTTATCTTGTTGTTCTTTACATTGTTATATATATTTCTGCACTGGCATCTCCCCATGGCTTCAGTGGTTCACGATTAGGTGTCTCCTAGTCAGTTGTGGCACACGGGCTTATGTGTTTCCTGTCACCTCTGAATAAAAGGTCTGCTCAATCTCTACCTCGTCTCTGGGCAGGGGACTGGATTTCAAGTCTTCAATCCTTCTCTGACTGATCAGTTGGAGGAAGGTGACCTTGCAAAATCCCTCAGCAGCAGCTGGGACAGACCTTGGCAGACCGAATTTATCTCAGTCTGCTACAGAGTGTGTGAGGACAAGCTCCACAGACAGCCCCTGGTCCCGGAACCGTAACCCGACCCTGTTCTTTATAATATTATATATATTTTTGCACTGGGGTCTGCCCATGGCTTCAGTGGTTCACTATTAGGTGGCTCCTGGTCAGTTGTGGCAAGAGGGCTTGTGTGACTCCTGTCACCTCTGAGCAAGGGGTCTGCTCAATCTCTTACTCTGCTCTGGGCAGGGGTCTGAATTTCAAGACCTCAGTTCTTCTCTGCTGATGCAGTTGGAGGTGGGGTAGCCTTGCAAGGTCCCCTGTTTTAGTAGCAGCTGTAGGAGTCCCTCACAGACAAACTCCAGTCCTGTCTCCTAAGGAGTATGTGGGGACAGGCAACACAGACCAAACCTGGTCCGGGAACACAACTTCCAGGGCAGGGATTCAGGCGCTGGGGCCTGCTGACCTCATCTCTGGGACAGGATTTTTTTAATGATCTGTTGTTGTTCAATTGAAATTGTTCAGGGATGGCACACTTGCTCAGGAGTTTGAGTTCTTGGCCTCAGTTGGATCCCCAGAACCCACATAAAAGTGAAAGAAAAGAGTTGATTTCACAATGTGGTTCTTTGATCTCCACATATGTGCGCTGTCATGCATGTACCACTGCACATTGGTGCACACTTTTCAAAACATTAATGAATGAATTAATTTGAAGAACTACTGGCAAATTATGGTTGCTGGAGAAATGAAAGTTAGTTTTCTTTAGGGATGTGGGCCTACTAGATTGCCTATGTCCCATGTGCATATGCATGACATTAATTGGACTTAGAAAGAACAAAGAACAAATAAAGGAAGGAGGGAAGGAAGGAAGAAAGGAAGAAACAATGAAATTTGGAGAGAGATACAGTGTTAGTCGTCTTGGGGGGATTTGGAAGGGTGGATTTGTGTTTCTATATGATCATACATCTCTGAAGCTTAAGAAGACTCCAGACTCAGGACTGAGTTTGATGGACTGTAAAGCACTGTGTGTGCATTGAGGTGGGAGACATTTCTTGTGCCATAAATCTAATATTGAGGTTGAATGCACTTTTTCTCCAACCCCATGTCAGAAGCAAAATACTAGTTCTACTTTCTGAGAGGATTCTCATATTCTTTCAACTCCATCCCAAGCCCAGGTGCTGATGTGAACTCACAAAAGGGAGAATCAACCATCTGTAAGATAATACAACATGAATAGCCTTGGGGATATATGTGGTTGTCAGGCTGAATCTCTGAGTTAAAGAGGGACATAATAGCCATGGAGGTTCTTCGTGTGTGGTGTAGACAGGTGGGAATGGGTGGTAAATAACTTACAGAATGCTGGACACCTGTGCCTTTAGATGTCAATGAATGGCTAATGCTGAGTATGATATAGCTGGTATAAACAAGGAAACCATAGATAAGAAACATAAATACTAGGATTGATAGAAAAACAAAGATGATCTTGGAAGGAAAATCTCTGTGACTCCAACTACAGACATCTGAATATCCTTCAAGTGTCTCAGTGTCCAGATGTGTCTCCTGAAATATCTGGTCAGAGTAAGCAACCATATCCTTGTTTGTGAACTCTGTATTTTTTTAAGAAAGAAGTTAATCTGCAAAGGCATGTATGAGGAAGACATATGATGCATGTAAGTGAATGTGAGCCAAGCTTGCAGGACCACACAACAAGATGTTGTAATAAAATGTGAGTTATCATGATCCCAAATACTGTGAAGCAGACACATATCTGTAACTTAGAATCAGCAAACCTGAAGATATCACTTAGGCATGATAGTGTTTCCTATTATAAGTGTGTATGTTTTGACACAACATACATCACTAGGATAAAGTGTCTCACACACACACTTCTACTGAGCATGGCTAGAACCATTATTGTCAAAAATGTTAAAATATATCGCAAGTCTTACAGGGACCAATGGTCATATGAATATGATTGTTCCTCATCAAATATTTTATTTATCTCTCCAAACACAAACCCATTCAATGTACATCACATTAAAAATTTAAAAAGTGTAGTGTTTTGAACTAGACTGTGATCCATTAATTGTCCCAGAGATTGGGACATTGAAAGATGCTGGAATTCTTCAGACTCTGAACTATTGGGAAGTTTGATCTAAGTCACCTTTGGAAAGGAAGAACTATCAAAAGCACCTTTGTGTTGAGCCATTTGACTTCACAGATATTCAAATAAGTGTGGTGGTATATTTTATGTTTAATAAAATTAGCCTGAATTATCAGAGGACAGCCATCTCTTCCAGCCTTTTTTATTTTTTGTTCTGTTTTCAAAATAGGGTTTTCTGTGTAAAAGTTCTGGCTGTCCTGAGTCTTGCTTTGCACATTAGGCTGATCTCAAACTCATAGAGATTCTCCTGCCTCTACCTCCCATGTGCTGGAACTAAAGGCATGCATGAATCTGGGTTGAATCATTGACATTTGGTTTCTCACATAAAAATTTTTTATCAAATGTACTGAGAAAAAATTCAGGTAAAAGGAAAGATGGTCCCTGCTAGTAGATACCTGTTTCTCATGTGAATAATTTTAAATCCCAGCAAAGCACCTTTCAAGGGGTCTTGTTTCAGCTGAAAACAAGACAGATCCACTGGGAAGCATTTGGAAAACAGATACAGCCAGTTAAGGACTGGGCAAAGAGATGATATCACATATCACTGTCACTTGACTTTGGACTGGATGACTCTGGCCAAGAACAATGAGATAAAGGAATACCCATAAGGACACACGCCTATACTATATGTGCTTGGCTAAATCAGTTTCATTTTGGCTTAATTAGCAGAAGGAAATGTCACAAATGAGTATGACATTAAATAAACCATTCATAGGTCAACTGAAAGGGTTTTACCTCTCTAGCTCACATGCACATTTCCTCTTCATTTTTGTACTGGACCCAATTTTGCTTTCCTTCTCATTGTGTTATTCAGGTGTCACTATACACATGCATCCTCCCTTACTATTTGTCTCATAATCCCTTTCTCTCCCACCATTTTGGGTATTAGTACATACCATTTTTTTCTTTAAACCCTATTCTATCCTATTCCCAAATGTGGTCCACAGTACCACAGTACCACATTCATGACAATAGCTAAATGTTGCCCTGTGGTCTGTAGAGGTTCGTGCCTGCAATCTTTGGTGCCATTGTTCAGGTTGTTAATGTATCATTTTTCTCCAAACATAAGTCTTTCTGTAATCTTACATTTATTGTTTGGGGATGTATAGTCTCTCAAATTAAAACGATACCTGGACCAAAGCATTCTCCAACTGAATGTATATTCAATACAGTTTGCAGTTCATAGGAGATGCTCTTTTAATATGTCTTCTATGACAGTCATGTGTAGATTTGAGTATGGTTGAAAACGTTTAATTAATTTTTAAGCAAATATTTCTTCTTGTAATAGTCTGCTTTTTTATATAACTTGAATATTTAGGTTATATAAAAAAAAACACTGAATTTCATTATGACCTTTCATACACATGCACTATTTTACTTTGGTCATTTAGAATCATCAATACTTTCCTTTCCTCACTACAAATATTTCCTCCTCTATTTACATGTCACACAAATATAGATAAATACACGTGCATACATAATACATAGTGTGTATATTACAGAAAAACGGTATTTGTTCATCTGAGCTTAACTATTTTATTTAACTTGATAATATCCTGGCCCATTAATTTCCATGTAAGTGAAATAATTCTATTCTCTGTTTAATAAAACTCTACTGTCTATATATAGCATGTTTTACTTGTCTATTTATCTTCAGCTGAACATCTAAGCTGATCCTATAGCTTGCCTATTTTGACTATTGCTATAACAACCATGGATGTGTGTCCATCTGTGTCATGCCATTATATACCCAAGTGATCTAGCTAGATTTCACAGTAATGGCTCAGATTTTATTTTTGATGGTTTTTGTTCGTTGTTTGTTTTTTAACTTGAAGAGACATCATACTAAGGTCCATAGATTCAGCACTGGAAAATGCCCACAAATTAAGAGTTATTTTGGTAATGTGGAAAGGTTATTTACATGCTGTATCTGCTGTCCCAATAAAACTTTCACAGAGTTTAATCTGTCCTCACTTTACCATGGAGAAGAGGAAGCTAGGAGAGACCTGATAGCTGCTCCAGGGTAAGTCATGAGCAGGTGCTGTCCTTAGGATCTGAAGTCACATCTGCATGAGCAAGACAATGGCTCACCATACACCTATCATCCCTCTCTCCCAAAAAGCAACAAGGAACTGTAATAGTCAACACTGCCATCTGATTCATCATAAGTGACACCCTAAACCTTTTTTCTTATTTAACATTTTTTGTTCATTTCACCAACCACATATCCCTCTCTTTTACCTTCTCTTCCTTTTTCTCCGCCTTCCCCTGGATCCATCCCACAACTCCCAAAAGTATAATGCCTCCCCTGGGAAGTCAGAAAACCTGGTACATTCAGTTGAGGCAGGACCAAGCCCCTCCCCCTCCATCAAGGCTAAGTAAAGTATCCCACCATAAATAATGAGTTCCAAAAAGTCAGTCATGCACCAAGGATAGATCCTGGTCCTAGTGGGAGGGACCTCTCAATCAGACCAAGCTACACAACTGACTTCTGTATAAAGAGGGTCTTGTCCACTCCCATACAAGCTCCACAGTTGTTATTGAAACTTCATGGGTTCCCTCAAACTTGGTTCATTTGTCTTTGTAGGTTTCCCCATCATGATCTTGACCATCCCACCTTGCTCATATAATCCCTCTTCCTCTCTCTTTGACTGGACTTCCAGAGCTTGGCTTGGTACTTGGCTGTGGAGTTCTGCATTTGCTTCCATCAGTTACTGGATGGAGGCTCTATGAAGAGAGGTAGGGTATTCACCAATCTGTATACTAAACATCCTGAACCTTTAACACAGAGGAAGGAAAAATACTTCCTTCTTTTAGCTATTTGAAATGAGTAATGAATTTTAAATGAATGAAATGACTTTTTATAAGTCTCTTGAGAATGAATCAGGAGGCAATAAGCTTCTTCTAGAACTCAAAGTAGAAGAGGGTGAACAGAGAAACTTCCTTATAAACGATGTGTGGTCCTGCACTGTCACTAGCCACTGAAACTATCAGAAGCAGGTGTAAACACAATGAAGGTGCTCATAATTGGAAAATAAAAGTTAAAGAACAAGGAAAGGACATGAATGAATGAAGATGAAGGAGATAAAAAGAGAAAGAATGAATGAGTGAGAAGATGGCAAAGACAAAGAAGATGAAGAGGGTAAATGAAGCAGAAAGGGTATGAATGAGGACAAAAATATCTTTTGAAAAATCAAACTACTGTGCTACAATTTGCATTGCTTTTGGAAGCATTTGGGGAACAGTTACCTATTGTCATAATTCATAATTCTCAGGATCTGGTTCTCAATAACTTGTTTCCTTTTTTGTACAAACAATCATAGGCTTCCTTGGCTCTTTTTCACATTCTCTCATGTTTCTGGTACAATGCCACATTGCTCTTATGACTTGCGTTTTTACTTCCTTGTGGACACTAAGGTGTCTGCTCAAGAAATAAATACAGGAGCACTGAGGCCTGAACTCCAGAAAGTTTCCTGACCTCCATCTTGTACCAAAGACCAACTCACAAGGGCTGCCTCAACATGAAGCTGGTAGTGGTCTTCCTGCTAGCTGCCATTCCCGTTTGCTGCTACGCAAGTGGTGAGTTCTGTGGAAGGGTGGGCTGCTCTTGGACCACACATTGTTTCTGTTCTATAGGAAGAAGTCCTAGAGCCTGAGCCCCAGAACATGTCAACAGTGATACAATGTGTCTGATGCAATAGCCCTAAATCTCAACATTATTCCAGATAATCAAACCACTGCTGCAGGTTTGGCTCCAGTGCTGCAGCTGCATGTCATGCATCTTTACCATGTAGGAGGTCCCATGGTGATAACAGTTCTCCTGAAATTCCTTGCAGGTCTTGAATTTGGATATGAGATATGTTACAGGAGATGGGGAAATAAAAGTGACAAATAAAAAGACCTAAATGGCTTTCCTAAAATTGTATTAATGAATATCTTAAACTGTGGAAGAAATTACTTTTCAAACTGAAGCATGTAACCTAGGAGTAAACAGCTCATGAGCCACAAAGCAGATGTGTGAAAGGTGTTCTGACAGTTCACATTTTCCGAGGCTACTTGAAGTAATGACAGAAGTATAGCTTCATCCCTGAAAATGTAGTCAGTACAAATATGTCACATGTGTCACAGGCTTTCTGTAATTTGCATTATTTTGTCTACTTCACCAATCTGAGAGGTTAGTGCAAAATGACCAGAAGGTAGGGTTTCCAGTTAACTGATAGGAAATTCAGGATTCACTTTAGCCTTAATGTAAAACTGGTTCATTTGACCCAGCTTCCTGACTCTTTCTGTCCAACTGACTGACCAAATCACTTCAAGTATAAGCATTTATGTTTTATGATACTTTTTGATGCAGGTGAAAGAGTTAATTGGGATAGTGAATAATATTCTGAATGCAATATTTATAAAGTATGTTAAAATACTTCATGAGGTTCACAAGTGAGCCCTGAGATACATCATGACTGGAAGAAAGAAAGACAACTGTTCACCATGTCTCTTCAGAACAAAGTTTCCCTTTCTTGTGTGTCTTGTTGACAAAGGTTTGATTTCCCTTCTGGCTTGTTAGGGAAGTTGTCAGGACCTTAAGGAATCTTACAGTCTGCATCCATTTTCTACATGAGGTACTAGAGCCACTGTCTGAATTGCTTTGTGATGCAGATGCTGGAGTTACCAGAGCAATGTGGGTAACATTCTAGACACAGTATTTATAGGATGTTTGAACATATTCCATGATGTTCTCAAAGTAGTAATGTGGCAGACTATGACCAAAGACCCAGAATGATTACCATGCAAAGAACAACAGCCTGTCATCTCTTCAGTGTTCTTGTCAATTAAGGTTGTGTGAGGTTTGGCTTTTTTTGTGTTGGTGCTGGGATGTCAGGGGCAGAGTTTGCACTTTCTAAGTGGAATATCTCAGCATGCAGTTTCTGTCCCAGATTAGGCAGTTCCCCATCACTGTTGTAAGAGATTTGGGGACTCATTTGGGCCTGGAATTTGGACTTTGTCTGTGTTGGCTTTTACTTTTTAAAGAAATGAATTAGATGTTTATATTAATTTTATATTGTTTGGTCTATGTCTCAGGCACACTGCTAGCTACCTCTTTCATCCTAATTTAATCCATTTCTATTAATCTACCTGGCACAAGGGCCAGCCCATGGCTCACCTGTATTCCTTACATAATTCTTCTTGGGGTGTCAGGTGGAGACTGACCGACTCTGCCCTCCTTCTACCTGTCTCTCCTCTGATCCTCCACCCACTTCTACTGTTCTCCACATAGGCCAAAACAGTTACTTTATTTACAGCATACAGAGAACATTTCCACCTTTGCTATTCTGTGTCTTTGCTTGTACTCAAGAGCATGATTGCCATGGTAGGTTACCCTTAGTAAGTTCAACCTCCAGCGATGAATGTCATGTCTTTCCAGGTACTGGCTGCAATGCAATGGACGATGTTATTGCAAAGACAATGAATGGGTCTCTGTCTGTGGATGAATATCTTCAAGTGATTAATAAATATGTGGGTCTTCCTTATAATGAGGCAGCTGTGAGCCAGTTCAAACAATGTTTTAACGACCAGTCTGAGGAGACACTGGCCTATGGGAATGTGATGATGGTAATTATCAATTTTTCCATTTTATGAGTTATATAATTACATATTTGTTTTACAGAAACATATAAATATTTTTACAAATATATGTATAAATATATTTTCACTAAAGGTGAAAGACCATATTCCTTCCAACTTTGTGACTAACAAGGTCAAAGCAAAAACTGTCTATGTACTATTGTGGAATGATAAGATTTTGATTTAGTGGTGACATTTTGTTAAAGAAAGCCATTGAATGAGGCAGTTAATATTTTATCTTATTTTGAAGATGTTAATAAATTAAAAGAAAAACACAAAACAAAGAAAATCACTCACAGTACATTGTCTCACACATTATTTTCAAGTCACACAAACATAGGTGCATGCCTGCATGTGTTCACATGAGAGAGAGGAGACTGAGAGAGGGAGAAACAGAGGGAAAGCGCATGCATGCTCTCTCTATCTCTCTCGTCTCTATCTTCTCAATACAGAAGTGGAGAAGATAAGAATTTAAGAACACCATGACTCATGATCTCTTGGAAAACTGAATAAGTCAATGAACAATATATAATATAAAATCTTTTCAAATATAAACATGGAGTTCCATGAATTTATATAAAGTGTCCCTGTTTCCTTTTAAGCATCCCACATGTGCCGTATCTTAGGAAAATTCCAAGGTTTAACTAAAACTACCCTATTAACACATGGGGCCTAAAAGTACCACAGAAGATTCTCTATTGGGTTCTAACATAACTCTTACTTAAGAACACTGTGGAAATTTTAATGTCACCCTCTTTCTCTTAAGCAAGAATTCAGTTGAGCAAGAGTTGAGCGAATAATAGCAGAGCAGTTCAAATGGAGGCTCATAGGATGCCTTCAGCCAGACACCTCTAGCTTCAGAATGATTGTAAAGTGATTGCTATGCAAACAGCTCAGGGAGTTTGGAAATTAGAGGGGAAGATAATCAAGGCAGAGTCTCTGAAGAAGATTCAGAAACATTTGGGTTTTGTTTGCTGTTGGTTTCCTTGTCTCTTAATCATGAACATAATCAGATATTTTTCAAGGAGCTACCTAAAATATTCAATGGGAATTGAATAGTAATAATAATAATTAACAATAATAGTAATAAATCAAGATTTTTTTCTTTTTAATATTGGGCTATACAGTCAAAGGTCAAAATATAAGCTACTTTCTCATTTCTTTTCTCAGGAGGCAATATATAACAGTGAAGATTGTCCAGAAACATCATAAACTCCCATGAGTACTTTGGCTCACAGGATAAAGAAAATGGTCACAAGTCAGCAGCTGATATCACACATTGTAACTTTTCTTTAAGTTTATCTTTCTCCCTATAAAGTGCAAGACAATTGTTGAAATCTCAAAGGCATTTCTTTCTACTTCATTAAATTAATTGCAAATATCAATACTCTTTTGTGATCATTTAATACTTGGGCCTCAAGAGGTTTACTACCCTCCACTCAAGGTCACATGCATAGCTACCTCCCATACACCCTTACAGCGGTAGGAAGAAAGGAAAGTGTTTTTCCCTTGCCATGTATGAGTTGCCTCTCTACTTTCTCAGCACCACCTCTGCTGAGCATCCTTGGAATTGTCCTGCTGGTGGATGTGAGACTGGAATGCATTCTCAGTCCTTCTGCCACCAGGGTTTGTGTCTACAAGAATTAGGACATAAAGTTGGTTACACATGTGCCACTCAGTCAATAGAGCTCAGTATGTGAGTAGGTTCATAAAGAAATCATATGATCATCTCATATGAGGAAAGGGGCATTGACAAACTTTAGAGAGGTTTTTTGTTTGCTTGGATTTTGTTTATTTTGTCTGTATGATATGTTCCTTTATGGAAAAATGTCCTGATGAAGATAAGAGTCAAAGGAAATGACAAACATAGTGGAGGTTTCTTAAGTCACATTTAATTAAAAAGGATTCTGACAAAGAAAAGTGAACTGTTTCCTCTACTAATAAGGAAGAAGATAAGGGTATCTATTCTCTAAGTGCTTTCTTTCCACTGGGGTTGCTGTGGTGACTGAGTGTAGAAATGTCTCTCATGGGCTTGAGTATTGGAACACACTTGGTTCTGAGTTTGTGAAGGCTATGGAAACTTTAGGACTGTGGTTCTCCATGTTTGTGATGCTGCAGTCCTTTAGCTCATGCTTTGTGACTCCCAAACCATAAAATTATTTTCATTCCTACTTCATAACTATAATTTTACTACTGTTATGAGTCATAATGAAAATATTGGGTATCATACGTGATCCTTGCAACAAGGTCACACACCATAGGTTGAGAATGACTACTTTAAAAGATATAGCATTTCTGGAAGAAAGACATCTCTCAAAGAGGATTTGAGATTTTAAAGTCTGGTCTCATATCATATTTTCCTTCTCTGCTCCATGCATGTGCATGAAAATGTACTCAGTCCCCTTAACACAACTGATGGAAGCCGATGCAGAGATGCACACATAATTAGTGGGTGGTGCTCCCAGTATAGGCAGAAACACTCAGTTGCAATATATCATATCAAGATTAAATTCATAAAGGGTTTATATAAACACTCACTGATACAAGTGGAACCTTAAAGCAATTCTCTCTCTCTCTGCAACTGATGTTCTTTCTCATCAGCATTAAGAAAATTCAAGGTCAGCAAAGCACTATGCAATATCTCCTTGGGTTTTTTCATTTCACCTTTTAGTTTATGAAGTATCTCTTTTAAGGTGTGATGAGATGTCTTCACAACTGCTTGTCCTATGGGATTGTGCTGTATCCTTGTAATGGGCTTTATTTCATAATATCCAAAAATCTGTTTCATTTTCTGGAAAACATATGCTGCAGCATTGTCAGTCTTAACTTGAGCAGGAATTCCCATTATGGCCATGGCTTCCAAAAGGTGTGTGAGTATAGCATCAGCTTTTTCAGAACTCAAAGCAGTTGCCCATTGCATTTCTGAGTAACTGTCAATGGTATGAGATACATATTTCATCTTTCCAAATTCTAGAAACACATCCATCTGCCAGACTTCATTTCTCTGTGTACCCTGACAGTGGGTAAGGATGGTTGGTTATAGAGGGAGCAAGTAGCACCCTTCTGCATAATTTCTTTGGCCTGATGCCAAGTGATGGAAAAGTTCTTCTTTAGCCTTTTGCTATTGACATGATATCACTTGTGTAATTCTGAGGCTTCCAGCATATCTTCTATTAATAACTGGTCAATGCCATCATTATACTGTGCCAAAGGGCCTGGAAGGCTTGCATGAGATCTGATGTGTGTTATGTACATAGGATAAATTTTATTTCTGATGATATCTTGTAGTTGTATAAACAATGAAGTTAATTCTGTACTGTCAGGAATGAAATTAGCCATCTCGATGTAAAAGACAACTGCTGCTGCATATTGAGTGTCAGTTACTCTGTTAAGAGGTTCTGTAAAATCTAATGACACCATAATAATAGCATGTAGTTCTCACTTCTGAATTATCACAGAATTATAAGTGCTTTGAGACACTCTATTTGAGATTTTCCTGATTTGCTTGCATCAGTATAAGATATAAGAGCTCCAGAAATAGGTTTATCCTGTACCATATGAGGAACAGTCCAGTTAGTTTTCTTTATAAATTGAATATTTTGCTTCAGTGATATTTGTTACTAATCTCTCAAAAGAAGTAACTATAGGCTTTTTGTCAAGTTTCACTGTTTGGCCATAATCAATCAATTTTTTCATTAGTCAAAGGAATAACAATTTCTACTGGGCCCTTTCCACTCAATTGGTAAAGTCTAAATTTTCCCTTAAAAATCAAATCAGAAATCTTCTTGATATGTTTTTCATTTTTTCCTTGGTTTATGAGGTAGAAATATCCATTCTAGTATAATATTTTCTCTTTGCATTGTGACTTCTGTAGGGAAATGCTTAAAAGGTAAAATAACCAAGATGCAATTGAGGTCTGGATCAATGTGGTTCATGTGTGCTTCTTGTAATTTCTTTTTCAAAAAGGCTAATTCTCTCAGCTTCATCTGAGAAATCCCTGGGACTGTTTAAGTCCTTATCACCATCTAAGGTTTTGAACAAGTTAAACAGTTTATACTTTTTATACCAATAACAGGTCATATATGAGTGATATCTCCTAGCAGGTTTGGAAATTGTTAAGAGATCTCAGTCTGTCTCTCCTGTTGCACCTTCTGGGGTCTAATTTTTGTAGGCCTATCTTATATCATAAATGATTTATAGAATCTCCTCTTTGTACTTGTGGGGGAAATTTCAAGTCTCCAATCAGGCAATAACTTTTTAATTTCTGCAAACATTTTTTAAGGTATCTATGGTCAAGTTGGCCAGCAGGATATCATCCATGTAATGGTAAATGACAGAGTGTGGAAATTATTTGTGTATTATTTCTAGTGACTGTTGTACAAAATATTGGCATAAAGTGGGACTATTCAACATTCCTTATGGTGGAAGGAGAAGCTGGAGAAGCAATGAGGAAGGAGCTTTTCTTAAATGGCCTGCCAGTTTTTTAGCTGGAGCTTTACCCTGCCAGCTCAGATGCAAGGGATTTTGGTCCCCGACTAGTGGCCTGGCTAGCAAGGAGATAAACTCACATGGCTAGATGCCAGATATAGCCAAAAATATTCAAATGCAATATATCATATAAAGGTTAACGTTTGTTAAGGGGTTAGGTAAATATTCACTGATACAAATGGAACCTTAAGTCAATTCTCAGAGAGTGGTAATGTCCCACAAAGGATGGTTCGATCCTCTCTCATAGAAAGCAGGAACCAACAGAAAGGGGAGTCCAGGTTCTGAGGTCTGGAACAATTCTGGCCATGATACTTCAGGATCAGGACCCTCTGAGGCCACTAACAATTCCTTCCGTAACATCTGAATTCAACTACATACATCCCAGTCCAGTCAGAGAGGGGGAGGAGGAATTATATGAGCAAAGAAGTCAAGATCATAATGGGGAAACCCACAGAGACTGGGAGCTCATGACTCTGGATTGAAAACTGGGGTAAATGCATAGAGCAGAACTATGCCCTCTGAATGTGAAGGACCTATTTGTGGCTTAGGCAGTTTGTGGGATCTCTGGCAGTGGGACCAAGATTTATTCCTAGGGCATGAACTGGCTTTTTGGAGCCCATTCCCTCTAGAAGTATGCCTTGCTCAGCCTTGATACAAGAAGGAGGGACTTGGTCCTGCCTCAACTTTATGTGTCAGACTATTGACTACATATGAGAGGCCTTATTCCCTATGAGCAGTGGAAAGGGAGATACAAGGGGTGAGCAGAAGAATGGGAGGAAGTAGAAACTGTGGTTGGTATGTAAAATGAAAATAAAACTTAAAATAAAAAATATTAAAAAGAAAATTGTACTCAGTTCCCAATATGAAACACCTTGGACCAGTACCTTGGAGCCCATTACCTCCAGAGGAACATCTGACCTAGTCTTGATGTTCGGATGAGGAAAACAGATCTGCTGGGAGTGGATGCTGAAGTAAGTCACATTGGCACAATGGTTGCTCTCTGGGACTGGGGTCAATCCCTAGAGTCTGATCCTAGACTTTCCCTAGCAGACAGGAATAGAGTTTGGCTGTGAGAGGTTCTTACACCCACACCTAAAAGAGGGGACATTGCACAGCCAGCCCTGCCTCCAATTGCATCAACAGAGAAGTACTGAGGACTTTGAAATTCAGATGCTGTCCAGAGGTGAGCAGATTCTGGCACCTGGACCACCAAACAGAGAGTCACTCCCTGAGACCAGGGTCAGTCCCTAGAGTCTGATGTCAGACTTTCCCTAGCAGACAGGACTAGATTTGGCAGTGAGGGGCACCTCCAGCCTCCCCTAAGTGAGGGGGCCTTGCAAGATCAGACCCACCTACAGGGTGAACTGCATCAGCAGAGAAGGATGAGGATTTAAAATTCAGAACCCTGCCCAGAGGAGACTCAGAGATTGAGCAGACCACTTGCTCAGAGGAGACAGAGACACACAAGTCCACTTGCCACAATTGACTAGGAGCTGCCTAATCGTGAACCTCTGAAGCCATGGGCAGATGCCAGTGCAAGAATACATGTAACAATATGAAGAACAACAAGGCAACACCAGTAAAAACTGGTGGTTCTACAACTGCAAGATCTGAACAGAGCAATGAAAGGAAACAGAAGGAAACAACACCAAAAACAATTTTATGAAGATTATTGAAGCCTTCAAAGAAGATATAAAAAGTACCCTTAAAGAAATAGAAGAAAATACAAATAAAAAAATTGGAAGAGATGAACAAATCCTTGAAAGAAAACCAAGAAAAGGTAAAACAAAAAATAAAAGAAACATTCCAGGAACTAAAAACTAAATAATAAGCAATAAAAAAAGGCAAAAAATGAGGCAAAGGTGAAAATAGAAAATCTGAATTAAATGGCTGGAACTACAGATACAAGCATAACCAGCAGAATGCAAGAGATGGAAGAGAGAATCGCTGGAGTGGAAGACTCAGTAGCAGAAATAGATACATCAGTCAAAGAAAATACTAACATCAAAAAAATCCATAACCCAAAATGTTCAGGAAATCTGGAACAGCATGAAAAGACCTAACCTGAGAATAATAGGAATAGAGGAGGAGGAAAAGGAGGAGGAGGAGGAGGAGGAGGAGGAGGAGGAGGAGGAGAACTCAAAGGCACAGAAAATGTATTCAATAAAATCATAGAAGAAAAGCAATAAAAAGGCACAAAATGAGGCAAAAAAGGAAAAAGAAAACCTGAAGAAAAGAGCTAGAACTACATATACAAGCATACCAACAGAATCCAAGAGAAGGAAGAGAGAATCTCTGAAGTGGAATACTGAGTAGCAGAAATAGAAACAGCAGTCAAAGAAAATACAAAAACCAAAAGAGCCATAACACAAAATGTTCAGGAAACCTGTAACACCATGAAAAGACATAACTTGAGAATGACAGGGATAGAAGAAGGAGAAGAATACCAGCTCAATGGCACAGGCAATGATTTAAACAAAATCATAGAAGAAATCTTTCCTAACTTATAGAAGGAAATGCCTATAAAGATATAAGAAGATTACAGAACACCAAATAGATAGGATGCCCAAAAACAGTCAGCACACCACATAATAATCAAGCCACAAAACATACAGAACAAACAAAAAAATTATGAAATGCAAAAGAAAAGGGCCAAATTACATATAAAGGCACACCCATCAAAATAATACCAGATTATACAGTGGAAACAATGAAAGCTAGAAGGGCTTGGTCAAAAGTTATATAGGTGCTAAAACAGCATGGCTGCCAAACTAGAATACTATACCCTGCAAAATTATCAATCAACATAGATGGAGTAAACAAGATATTTCATGACAAATTCACACTGAAACAATACTTATCTACCAATCCAAGACTACAGAAATATTAGAGTGAAAACTCCAACATAAGGACCCCAGACACACCCATGAAACCACAAACAATCAATAACCCCATAGAAGAATACCCCAGAGAAAAGAAATACAAAAAGTAACCACCAAAAGTAGCAGGAAATATCAATCAGTGGTCACTAATATCCCTTAACATCAATGGACTACACTCTCGTATAAAAAGACACACACTAACAAGATGGATACAAGAGAAGCCATCCATCTGTTGCCTACAAGAAACATACCTCAACCACAAAGACAGACACAGGCTTAGAATAAAGGGTTGGGAAAAGATTTTCCAGTCAAATGGTCCTAAGAAACAAGCGGGAGTTGACATTCTAATATCTAACAAAGTAGACTTTGACCTAAAAGCAATTAAAAGGGACCAAGATGGTCATTACTTAATCATCACAGGAAAAATTGGTCAAGAGGAGATTTCAATCCTGAATATTTATGCCCCTAATATAAGGGACCTAGCTATGTAAAAGAAACACTGCTAAAGCTCGAATCCCACATCAATTCTCACAGCCTAATAGTGGGAGACATCAATACCCCACTTTCAACCCTGGATAGGTCAACCTGACAGAGACTCAACAAAGAAACAAGGAGTCTAAAAGAGGTAATGATGCAAATGGATTTAATAGATATCTACAGAAGCTTCCACCCAAATACAAAGGAATATATGTATTTCTCAGATCCTCATGGAACTTTCTCTAATATTGACCACATAATTGATCATAAAGCAAATATCAACATGTACAAAAAATGAAAATAAACCCTTGTTTCATATCGGACCACCAAGACCTAAAGTTAGAGTTCAATAATATAACAAATCACAGAAAGCCTACCAACTCATGGAAACTAAACATCATTCAGCTGAACCACCTCCGGGTCAAGGAAGAAATTAAGAAAGAAATCAAAGTCTTCCTAGAATTTAATGAAAATAAACCCACAATATACCCAAACATGTAGGACAATATGAAAGAAGTTTTAATAGGAAAATTCATAGCTCTAGGTGCCTATATGAAAAGCCTAGAGAATTCCCACAGTAGAGAATTAACAGCTCAACTGAAAGCCTTAGAACAATTAGAAGCAAACTTACCTAGAAGGAGTAGTTGGCAGCAAATAGTCAAACGTAGAGCTGAAATCAATACAATTGAAACAAAAAGAACAATACAAAGAATCAATGAATCAAGGAGTTGGTTCTTTGAGAAAGTCAACAAGATAGATAAGCCCTTACCCAAATTAATAAAAAAGCAGAGAGAGAGTGTGTCCATATCAACAAAATCAGAAATAAAAAGTGGTACATAACAACAGACCCCCAGAAATCCAGAGAATTATCAGATCATACTTCGAAATTCTATATTCCAAAAGAATGGAAAACTTAGAAGAGATGGACAGCTTTCTAGACAGGTAACATTTACAAAAATTAAATGAAGAAAAGATTAACTACCTAAACAGGCCTATAACCCTTAAGGAAATTGAAGCTGTCATTAAAAGCCTCCCCAAAAATAAAAGCCCAGGTCCAGACGGTTTCAGTGCAGAATTCTACCAGACATTCAAAGAAGAATTACTACCATTACTGCTCAAACTATTTCACACAGTGGAAACTGAAGGAATATTGCCAAATTCCTTGTATGAGGCCACAATTACCCTAATACCCAAGCCACTCAAAGACACAACAAAGAAGGAGAATTACAGACCAATTTCACTCATGAATATTGATGCGAAAATTCTCAACAAAATTTTGGCAAACCTTATACAACAGTATATAAAAAATATCATCTACCACGACCAAGTAGGCTTCATCCCAGAAATGCAGGTTTGGTTTGACATATGAAAAACTGAAACATTATCCATCATATAAACAAACTAAAGGAACTAAACCACATGATCACATCCTTTGATGCTTAAAAAGCCTTTGACAAAATCCAACACTCCTTTATGATAAAAGCTATGGAGGGATCAGGAATACAGGAGCAATATCTCAATATAATAAAGGTGATCTACAAGAAGCCGACAGCAAGCTTCAGGCTTAATGAAGAAAAACTCAAAGCAATACCACTAAAATCAGGCACTAGACAAGGATGTCCTCTCTCTCCTTATCTATTCAATATAGGTTTTTGAAGTTTTAGCTAAAGCAATAAGAGATCAAAAGGATATAAAGGGGATACAAATTGGAAAAGAATAAGTGAAACTATCTTTATTTGCTGATGATATGATTGTATACATAAGTGACCCACAAAATTCTTTCAAGGAAATTCTACAGCTGATAAACACCTTCAGCAATGTAGGAGGATACAAGATTAACTCAAAGAAATCAGTAGCCCTCCTATACACTAAAGATAAAAGGGCTGAGAAAGAAATAAGGAAAACATTAACCTTTATAATAGCTGCAAATAGTATTAAATACCTTGGAGGAACTATAACCAAAGAAGTAACAGACCTATTTTAAATCACTGAAGAAAGAAATTAAAGAGGATATCAAAAAAATGGAAAACTCTCCCATGTTCCTGGATAGGTAGGATCAACATAGTTGTAGGACTGCCACTTTCTTCTGTTATTACCTTGTTGTTCTTTTTATTATTATATATATTTTTGCACTGGCATCTGCCCATGGCTTCAGTTGTTCACGATTAGGTGGCTCCTGGTCAGTTGTGACAAGTGGGCTTCTGTGTCTCCTGTTACCTCTGAGCAAGGGGTCTGCTCAGTCTTTAACTCTGCTTTGGGCAGGGGACTGAATTTCAAGTCTCAATCATTCTCTGTTGTTGCAGTTGGAGGCAGGGTGGCCGCGCAAGTTCCCTTGTCCTAGCAGCAGCTGGGAGAACCCTGACACCTTAGTTTATCTCTGTCTGCTACACTCTATCTCTGAGACATGCTCCACAGACAGCACCTTGTCCCGGAACCGAAACCTGGCCCCCAATCTCTTTCAGAAAAGGGGGAGGATATGATATAGGAATGATTAAAAACAATGGGTAGATTTTCGTTTATTGATATAAACTTTAGGTCAATTTTGTTATTCTGTATATATTTTTCTACTCTTGATTAAGGTATGATGCTTATGTAACTCATTTAAAATTATGATGTGTAATTGAGAAATATAGATTAATATTCATCTATAATAACCAAACTTGTATTCATGTTAGTTAGGTTTTTGTATGTATACAAAGATATATTTCGATCAGATAGGTAGTCTTCAAATACTTCAAAGATATGCAGAATATGGCATTTAAATTATTTTAAGAACTTAGACTTTTCTGGACAGGTCTGCTCCTGGCAGCACCAATGTTTTTCAGGAAAATGATGGGCATTGAAGAAACTTCATGTGGAATTTATTTTGTGGCAACAGTTATCCACTGGACAAGAAACTGTTCTGGTATTGACTGCTTGATAGTATGCTGTACTATCTGTTACTACATGTACGGCATGTAGTCAACTGGGCACGCAGGTTCCATTGTGGAAAGTGACCTCTGAACTTTGGCAGAACAAGCTGTGATGGTCCTTCAGGTTCGTGCTTTGCAGAAAAAAATTTCAGGTATCTTTCACGACACAAGGAGAAGTGACTGACGGACTGTGCCAGATTTTCTGCATCATTGAAAGGTATGCCAGAGTCTCTGGGCCTATAGGCTGAAGATGATGCCCCAACATTATAAAAGAACTTTGGGTGACTGTTCAGGCAGACATGTGTCATCTCTGCCATTTTCTAGACTTTGGAAGTTGCTTTCACTTCCTGTTTATTTGGGTGATATATCCTTCTGTAATCTTTGATGTGGTTGAAGGTTTAATGATTATAGGTATAGTTCTTCTTAGTTATTTTAAAAGGTATATTAGATATGAAATTTTAGACTCACAAGGATAAGATAGAACATGGAATATTTTCTTTTAGTTTGCTAAATGGAAATAGACTAGATATTGTAACTGTAATTTTTACTTGATAGCTGTTCTGTTGTATGTAATTTTGCTACATGGAAATCGATACCTTCCTTTTTGATTAGACAGAAAAGAGGAAGATGGTGAAAATATTCTCTGTATGCTGTAAATGAAGTAACTGTTTTGGCCTATGAGGAGCACCATAGAAGTGGGTGGAGGATCAGAGGAGAGACAGGTAGGAGGGCAGAGTCGGTCAGCCCCCAAAGAAGAACCATGGAAGGAATCCAGGTGAGCCATAGGCCAGGCCACGTGGCTGGCAGATTATTAGAAATGGATTGAAGTAAGATGAAAGAGATAGCTAGCAATGTGCCTGAGACATAGGTCAAACAATATAAAGTTAAAAAAACAAAAATAACTATTCTGAAGCTATGGAGCTTCAAACTGGATCTTACACTTTCTCTATCAAATATGTTTTTCTGCAATCATCAACCACCAAAAAATAAACAATCCCCAGCAGAGTTAACATTAAAAAAAGAATTAGCTTCATGTCCATTTTCATGATTCAAATTGTATTACCTATGTTCAGTCATTCCTCATTCCCTGCTATTGACCATCTCATGTTTACTCTTAATCTTGTTCTTTACTTCAAGATAAAAATACCCGGTAATATCTAAGATAGCTATATCTTAATGAATTATTTCAGTAATTGAAACCTATTTCTAACTTTAAGTAATACAGTTGAGGAATGTATAATTCATCTTTTAAAACATACAGTTCAGCGGTGGAAAAAACTAAAATATGAAAAAAGCACCAATGTTTATGCGTTGATGGATTAAATGTTGTAAAAATGGCAATTCTACAACAAGCAATCTACAGATTTAATCCGATTCCAGTGAGAATTCTGAGAAAAAGTTTCACACAAATAGAACTAAACAACAATCTTACTATTGAATTAGAATTACAAAAATCCCCCAATAGTTAAGCAATGCTTACGGGAAAAAAATAAAGCAAACAAACAAAGAAACCCCACACTGCTGGAGGTATTACAATACCTGACTTCAAACTATACTACATAAGCTTAGTAATAAAATACAGCATGCCAGCCTAAAGCAAACAGTAGATCAGTGGTTCTCAACCTTCCAAAGCTGTGACCCTTTAATACAGTTTGTAAAGTGCTGATGATCACCCCAGTCATACAATTATTGTGTTGCTACTTGATAAATGTAATTTTGTTAGGATTATTAATTGAAATGTAAATATCTGATATGCAATATATCTGATATGTGACTCTGTGAAAGAGTTGGTCATAACTCAAAGGTTGAAAATTACTCCTGTAGATCAATGGAACAGAAAAACCAGAGACATGCCCATGTAACTTCAGCAACCTAACTTTTTAAAGTTTTCTCATTTTCTAATTTAGCTTTTTGAATTAGATGAATAATGAATTTACATCATTCCCATCTCTTCCTTGCTCAACTTCTACTTTTTCTATGCCCTACCAGTAATCTAAAACTTATTAATTATTTCTTAGTTATTATTTTTACATTTATAAATTACTATATGTTGACAAAGATGCCATAATTACCCACTGGGGAAAAGATAGAATCTTCAATAAATGGTGCTGAAAAGACTGGAAGTCTACATATAGAAGTCTGACACTAGATTTCTAGTATGAGGGATATGCTCAATGTAGAATATAAGTTTGAATGAACACTTGAGAAAAAACTGAAAGTGATTTCTATAGATGTTAGATATTAATGCATTCTATCTTAAAGATCCTGAAGTAGTTGTCCATGTTGAGTAAATTCTCCTTTCCTTAAGACAGGTATGATAATTTTTCTTTTGAGCTGTTTGTACCAAGACACAGTCAGGCAGATTGTGCAGTTTCTGAACTTGATTGTAGAGGAGAATATGAGAAGGAAAAGAAAAGGAGAAAGGAAAAGAGTGGGGGAAGAAAAGGAAAGTAATAAAAAAGTTAATAGTAAACATAAAATAATATGATAATAAATCTTTTTTTTTTCAGGGGAGAGCACGAACCCATTCCCCCTACTACAAATTGCGCAGTCCAGTTTCCTGCATTTGAGGAAACCTCAGGGGTCAGCACATCCAGAGTGCAATGGATAAGCCTTGCCATGGGAAAACCACCTTTGTGATCATGGCATCTTGATGATAAGATGCCATGATCTTATGGCAGGTATGTATGATGATAATAAATTTTAAGTTGTAACATTTAGTTTCATAATATATAATACATTTTCAGATCTCTCTTTCCTGAAGCCACATTTCATTGCTACAACAATGAAATGCTTACATCCAAAACTGAGGGCCTTTCTGGGTTAGGGTTAGGGTTAGTTTTATTTATGGGCAAAATAAAACTGCTACCAGATGAGATCCCTTGTTTTAGGAAAGGAAATAATTGTACAGTTTCTTCATTCAGTTCCTCAAATAGCTCTACAGAACACAGTCACAAATGAGGGTGACAACAACAATAGAAATATGCTGGCTTTGAGGAATCAGAAGTTACTAACAGAATGGAGGTGTTGATATAGTGGACTAAAGAAATATATCAATTGTCTCATGGGTAAAAATCTTCAACCTTTTACCACAACTATTAAGAAATGTGAAATTTTGTGCAATTGGAGGAGAGAACCATGGACAATGAGTCACTTGATGGCTGTAGTTGACTGTCCCCTCTGATTATCCACCCTCTGCTCATCACATTATGTGTCTAGTTGGATAAAACGTTGAGTACGCCTTTGGGGGAAGAGGAACATTGAATTAACTGAGCCCTGAATGGAGGGGATTCAATAACCTTTACTTTTCTATGCACACTTGACCACTACATCCTAAAGTCTCATCCTGGTAGTAAACTTGGTAGTGTCACACTCCAGAGAGTCACACAGACATTTACTTTTAGAGCTGGAATGGGTATGTGTCTCTCCTAAATGTTTCTGTTTCCCTAACTCCTTTTCCAAATGAAGATGTGATGAACCATGTCAGATGTTCAGTGGAACCTTTATTCAAGTTGGATTGTGCATTCAGAATCAATCGTACACTCATTTACTAAGTCTGTATTTTGTGACTGTAATGGAAAGACCAAAACTGTATGGGCCACATTCTCTAGTTATTAGGTACTGGACATGTTGGAAGAGCCATGGATTCACAAAAAGGAGATATCACTGAAAATGCAGAGCTAAGAGAGGATGCTGATATGGCCTTTATGTGATGTGGATAAAGGAAGGAATAAAATGTTTCTGCCCAGAGCAACTACAGCAGGGGGCAAAGGAAGGGATTCTGCATGGAAAAGACCTCATGAGAAACTGGGGGTGTCTACAAGGAGGTCACAAGGCATGGTAGGAGAGCCAAAGGATCTATCTGAGCCTTAATGTCAACATCCCTGAGGGTGAAGGCAAGGAAGAAGGAAGAGTTGAGTGTGCACTCTGAATCCTAGGATCTGGCTTTGTACCATGGTTCCACCAATTACCACTTGGAACATTAGGATCTTTTTCCAAAAATCTTCTTAGCTCATTTCTTGTAGCTTGGATGCTTTTTAAAACATTAGCATGATTGCTCCAGCACATCTTTCTATACTCCCAAACACTTCTATACCTAAATTTTTCCCAATAGTACCTCCTACTTCTTCTGTGTTTGACTATTCTCCTTCTCTCCTTTCAAATTTCCTAATTTCTAAAAGCATTCAAAGTTAATCACACACTCCTAAAGATTTAAAGCTAAGATCTGCAAATGAATGAGCCTATGAAATTATATTTCTGAGTCTCTGCTTCCTTACTAAGTATGAAATATTTTTTAGTTTAAATTATTTGCCTGCTGACTACTTCCTAAATATAACACCAGTGGCACAGGCACTAAGATCAACAACCAATAAGTGGGATCTCCTAAACTGAGAAGCTTCTGTAAAGCCAAGGACATTGTCAATAGGACAAAATGACAGCCTACACATTTTCACCAACCATACAAGTGATAGAGGACTGATATGTAAAATATATATAGAACTCAAGAATCTAGATCCCAAAACATTGAATAACTCAGTCAAAAAATGGGGTTCAGAACTAAAAAGGGAATTCTCAGCAGAATTACAAATGGCTGAAAAGCACTTGAAAAAGCACTCATCATCTTTAGCCATCAGAGAAATGCAAATCAAAACAACTTTGAGATACCATCTGACACCTGTCAGATTGGCTAACATGAAAGACACAGATGACAGCCTATGCTGGATAGGTTGCGGAGCAAGGGTAACACTCCTCCATTGTTGGTGGGAGTGTAAGCTTGTTCAGCCACTCTGGAATGCAGTATAGCGGTTTCTCAGAAAACTTGGAATCAATCTCCCCAAGGACCCAGCAATACCACTTCTGGGTGTATACCCTAAAGATGCACATTCGTACTCCAAAGGCATTAGTTCAACTATGTTCATAGCAGCATTATTTGTAATAGCAAGAACCTGAAAGCAGCCTAGATGCCCCTCAACCGAAGAATGGATTAACAAATTGGGGTACATCTACACAATGGAATACTACTCAGCAATAAGAAAAATAATATCCCATAATTTGCAGGCAAATGCATGGATTTGGAAACTATCCTCCTGAACAAAGGATTTCAAACCTAGAAAGATAAGCAGAAGATATACTCACTCACTGGTGGACTCTAAACAACAACAACAACAAAAAAGAAAGAAAAAACAAAAACAACAACAACAAAAAACCAAAAAGCAAAGCATACCCAAGTGCAAACCACAACCACTGAACAGCTTGGGATCTGAAACACCTTGGACTGACACCTTAGATCCCACTCTCCCTAGAGGAACACCTGACTCAGTCTTGATGTGGGAGGGGGAGAAAACTGGATCTGACAGAAGTGGAGGCTGAACCGAGCAATATTGGGACCTTGGGACCTCCTGCCCATGCTGGGGAGGAGATGGGAAGATGTGGAGAAGACAGAGTGACATGAAGAGGTAGGAAGGGGAAGGGACCTTGAATAAGGATATACACGGATAGAAAATGTGACTTTATTCATAATAAAAAAGAAAAAAATTATTTGCCTGCAAATTTCAAAATTGTATTTTGCTTTGCACCCAATAAAATTTGATTGTGCATATGCACTATCATTATCCCATCATTATTTAATGTATACCTGGGCTATTTACATTCCCTAGCTATTGTGAATAAAGCAGCACCAAGTGGACAATATTATCATGCCCTTGTAGTCAAATATACCCAGGAGTGATGTAGCTGAGTCAAATGGGAGTTTTATTTAGGCCTTTTTGGGAAATCCTTCACATTGACTTTCATATTGTTTGTGAGGAAGCCTTTACACTGAATTTCATAATGGAACCATCATTTTGTACAGCCACTAACAGTGAATCAGGGTTTACCTTTTCCCACATCCTTGCCAGAATTTCTTTTCATTTGATCTCTTGATGACAGTCAATGACCAATGTGAGATGGGATCCTACAGTACTTTTCATTAGCACAGTACATGCTGAGCTGTTTCTCTGGCCCACGTCAATTCTGAATTACACATAATGAGCACATTATTTTATCTCAGGATTATTTCTGATGTATTTCTTCCTCTTATACAGAGGGATCAGAAGATGCCAAGAACAAAGGCTGTACAGGAGGTGACAAAAGGAAGCCATGTGTTTACATAGGTGTGTGCTTTCATCTCCTAGTTCAAAGTGAGAGCCCTTCAGTCCAAAATCAAATAAGGATCTGTCAACCAAATGTAACATTGTGTCCTCACCTATACATATTTATGGTCTATGTGATGCCCCAGACCTTAATGAATTCAGTTTATCACATGCTGGGATCCCCTTAGGTGTCTTGTTCATTTAAAGCACCTACAGGAGGTACAGGTGTTCAGAGTAAAGAGATTGAACTTATTAATTTTCTTTTTATATTATGAATAAAGTCATATTTTCTATCTGTGTATATCCTTGTTCAAGGTCCCTTCCCTCTCCCACCCCCTCCAGTCACTCACTCTTCTCCACATATCCCCATCACCTTCCCACCATGGGCAGAAGGTCCCAAGCACCCAATATGGCTTAGTTCAGCATCCACTCCTGGTAGATCCAGTTCCCTCACCACAACATCAAGAGTGGGCACAACATCAAGACTGGGTTAGGTGCTCCTCTAGAGGTTGTGGGATCCAAGGTGCCAGTCCAAAGTATTTGAGATCCAAAGCTGTTCAGTGGTTGTGGTTTGTAGCTTGGAATGACTTGCTTTGCTTTTTGCTTTTTTGTTTAGAGAGTCCACTAATAGTGTGCATATCCCCTGCTTAGTGTTCTGTGTTTGTGATACCTCACTTAGGAAGATATTCTCCAAATCCATCCATTTGCCTGCAAATTTTAGGATGTCATTTTTTCTTACTGTTGATTAGTACTCCATTGTGTAGATGTACCACAGTTTGTTAATCCACTATTCAGTTGAGGGGCATATATTTGTTTCCAGGTTCTTGCTATTACGAATAATGCTGCTATGAACATAGTTGAACTAATGCCTTTTGAGTGTGAATGTGCATCTTTAGGGTATATACCCAGAAGTGGTATTGATGGATCCTTGGGGAGATTGATTCCTAGTTTTCTGAGAAACCACCATACAGCATTCCAGAGTGGCTAAACCAGCTTTTACTCACACCAACAATGAAGGAGTATTCCCTTGCTCCCCTACCTCTCCAACATAAGCTGTTCACCTGGGTCTTTCATCATAGCCAATCTGACAGGTGTCAGATGGAATTTCAAAGTTGTTTTGATTTGCATTTCTCTGATGACTAAAGAAGTTGAGCACATTTTCAAGTGCCTTTCAGCCATTTGCAATTGTTTTTTAGTTCTGAATCCCATTTTTTGATTGAGTTATTCAATGTTTTGGGCTCTAGTTTCTTGATATCTTTATATAGTTTAGAGATCAGTTCTCTATCACTTGTAGGGTTAGTGAAAATCTTTTCCTATTCTGTTGGCTGTTGTTTTGTCCTGTTGACAGTGACCTTGACTTTACATAAACTTCTCAGTTTCATGAGATCCCATGTATTGCTTGTTGTTCTTAGTGTCTGTGCCACTGGTGTTGTATTTAGAAAGTAGTCTTCTGTGCCAATTCATTAGAGGGTATTTCCCACTTTCTTTCCTATCATGTTCAGAGTAGCTGGATATATGTTGAGGTCTTTGACCATCTTAAATTTGAGTTTTGTGCAGGGTGACAGGCTTGGATCTATTTGCATTTTTCTACATACTACCAACCAGCTATGCCAACACCATTTGTTAAAGATACTTTCTTTTTTCCATTGAATATTTTGAGCCTCTTTGTCGAAGATCAGGCTTTCATAGGCTTTTGGGTTAATGTCCAGATTCTTAATTCAATTCCATTGATCCACAAGTCTGTTTTTATGCCAGTCCCAGGCTGTTTTTATTACTGTAGCTCTATAGTATACTTTGAAGTCAGGAATAGTGATGCCTACTGAGGTTTTTTGTTGAGCAAAATTGTTTAGACAGTCCTGGCTTTGCTGTATTTCCAAATAAAGTTGAGTATTGTTCTCACAAGGTCAAAAAATATTGTGTTGGGATTTTGATGGGCTTTGCATTGAATCTGTAGATTGCTTTTGGAAGAATTGCCATTTTCACTGTGTTGATCCTACCTTTCCAGGATCATGAGAGATCTTTCCATTTCCTGATATCCTCTTCTTCAATTTCCTTCTTCAGTGACTTAAACTTTTTGTCAAATAGATTTGTTACTTCTTTGGTTATAGGTACTCCAAGGTATTTAATGTTATTTGCAACTATTATAAATGGTGATGTTTCCTTTATTTCTGTTTCGGCCCATTTATCTTTAGTGCACAGAAGGGCTACTGAAATCTTTGACTTAATCTTGTATCCTGCTACATTGCTGAAGGTGTTTATCAGCTGTAGAAGTTCCCTGGTAGAAGTCTTTGGGGTACTTATGTGTACAATCATATCATCTGCAAATAGAGATAGTTTTACTTCTTTTCCAATTTGTATCCCCTTAATCTCCTTTCATTCTCTTATCGCTTTAGCTAAAACGTCAAGAACTATATTGAATTGATAAGGGGAGAGAGGACATCTTTGTCTAGTTCCTGTTTTTAGTGGGATTGCTTTGAGTTTTTCTCCATTAAGCTTGATGCTGGCTGTCAGCTTCTTGTAAATTGCCTTTATTATATTTAGATATTTTCCCTGTATTCCTGATCTCTCCAGGGCTTTTATAATAAAGGAGTATTGGATTTTGTCAAAGTTTTTTGAGCATCTAAGGATATAATTGTGTGGTTTTTTTCCTTAAATTTGTTTATATGACAATTGATATTTATAGTTTTTTGTATGTTGAACCAATCCTGCATTTCTGGGATGAGGCCTACTTGGTTATGGTGGATGATATTTTTTATATATTGTTGTATATGGTTTGCCAAAATCTTGTTGAGAATTTTAGCATCAATATTCATGAGGGAAATTGGTCTGTAATTCTCTTTCTTTGTTGTGTCTTTGGGTGGCTTTGGTTTTAGAGTAATTGTGACCTCATAAAAGGAATTTGGCAATATTCCTTCAGTTTCTACTGTGTGAAATAGTCTGAGCAGTAATGGTAGTAATTCTTCTTTGAATGTCTTGTAGAATTCTGCACTGAAACCATCTGGACCTGGGAGTTTTTTACTTGGGAGGCTTTTAATAACAGCTTCAATTATCTTTAGGGTTATGGGTTTGTTTAGGTAATTAATCTGGTCTCTGTTTCATTTTGGTAAATGACACCTGTCCAAAAAGGTGTCCATTTCTTCTAGGTTTTTCATTTTTGTGGAATACAGATTTTCAAAGTATGACCTGATAATTCTCTAGATTTCCTGGGGGTCCATTGCTATGTCCCCCTTTTCTTTTCTGACTTTGTTGATTTGGACACACTCTCTCTGCTTTCTGACTAGTTTGGATAAGGGCTTATCTATCTTGTTGCCTTTCTCAAACAACCAACTCTTTGATTCATTGATTCTTTGTATTGTTCTTTTTGTTTCAATTGTATTAATTTCAGCTCTAAGTTTGATTATTTCCTGTCATCTACTCCTTCTTGAGGAGTTTGCTTGTAATTGTTCTATGGCTTTCAGTTTTGCTCTTAGTTCTCTAGTGCAGGATATCTCTAGGTTTTTCATATAGGCATCTAGCACTATAAATTTTCCTCTTAAGAGTGCTTTTATGTGTCCCATAAGTTTGGGTCGTTGTGGATTCATTTTCATTAAATTCTAGAAAGATTTTGATTTCTTTCTTAATTTCTTCCTTAACCCAGAGGTGGTTCAGCTGAGTGATGTTTAGTTTCCATGAGTTGGTAGGGTTTCTGAGATTTTTCATGTTGTTGATCTCTAACTTTAAGCCCTGTTGGTCCGATACAATACAAGGGATGATTTCCAATTTTTTGTATCTATTCATGTTTGCTTAATGAGCAATTATGTGGTTCATTTTAGAGAAAGTTCCATGAGGAGCTGAGAAATATGTATATTCCTTTGCATTTTTTCGATACCTCTGTAGATATCTATTAAATCCATTTGCATCATAACCTCTGTTAGACTCCTTATTTCTCTGTTGAGTCTCTGTCTGGGATACCTATCCAGGGATGAAAGTGGGGTATTGAAGTCTCCCACTATTAGGGTGTGAGAATTGATGTGGGATTTGAACTTTAGTAGTGTTTCTTTTATATAGGTAAATCATCTCTTGACCAATTGTTCCTGCGATGAATAAGTAATGTCCATATTGGTCACTTTTAATTGCTTTTAGCTTAAAATCTACTTTGTGAGCAGCGCCTGGGAGAGCCGGTGGGTCTGTGTCTTGCTTCAACAGTGTTTGGACGGAGCAGACCCGGGGACTCCTCTTTTGTCAGCTCCCAGCTGCAGCCTCCAGGACCACTCGTCGCCTCCTGCCTTTGCGGATCAGCCATGACCTCCCAGGTTCTCCAGAACTATTCCTCCGAAGTGGAGGCCGCTGTGAACCGCCTGGTCAACCTGCACCTGCGGGCCTCCTACACCTACCTCTCTCTGGGCTTCTATTTTGATCGGGATGACGTGGCTTTTGAGGGTGTTGGCCACTTCTTCCGCGAATTGGCCAACAAGAAGCGGGAGGGTGCAGAGCGTCTGCTCAAAATGCAGAACGAGCGCGGGGCCGCGCACTCTTCCAGGATGTGCAGAAGCCATCTCAAGATGAGTGGGGTAAAACCCTGGAGGCCATGGAAGCTGCCTTGGCCCTGGAGAAAAACCTGAACCAGGCCCTCTTGGATCTTCATTCCCTGGGTTCTGCTCGCACAGATCCTCACCTCTGTGATTTCTTGGAAAATCACTTCCTGGATGAGGAGGTGAAGCTCATCAAGAAGATGGGCAACCACCTGACCAACCTCCGCAGGGTGACCGGCCCCCAGCCAGCCCAGACTGGCGCGCCCCAGTCATCTCTGGGAGAGTATCTCTTTGAGAGACTCACTCTCAAGCATGACTAAGAGGCCTTGCCTTCCAAGGGGCTCCCTCTGCTCTGCACCAGCCAGCCTCAAGACCTTCATCTGAACCCCTCAGCCACTAGGCAGCTTTGTAACTGCCCTGGAGCCCCTCCCAAATCTTGGACCAAGCAAAAATAAAGCTTTTTGAAACAGCAAAAAAAAAAATCTACTTTGTTAGATATTAGGATGGCAACCCAAGCTTGTTTCTTAGAGCCATTGATTGGAAAATCGTTTTCCAACCCTTTACTCTGAGTCTGTGTCTTTCTTTGTGGCTGAGGTGTGTTTCTTGTAGGCAGCAGAAGGATGGCTTCTGTTTTTGTATCCATCTTGTTAGTGTGTGTCTTTTCATAGGTGATTTGACTCCATGGATATTAAAGGATATTAGTAGTGACCACTGATTGATGTTTCCTGCTATTTTTGGTAGTAGCTTCTATGTATTTCCTTTCTCTGGGCTTTTCTTCTGTGACATTATTGATTGTTTGTGGTTTCATTGGTGTATCTGGAATCCTTAGTTTAGAGTTTTCCCTCTAATGCTTTCTGGAGAGCCGAATTGGTAGATTGGTATTCCTTCAGTCTGACTTTGTCATGAAATATCTTGTTATTTTATCTAAGGTGATTGATAATTTTCTTGGATATAGTAATCTAGATTAGCAACCATGCTCTTTTACTGTCTGAATAACTTCTGACCAAGACCTTCTTCTTTTCATCTTTGCCATTGAACAGTCGTGTGTTGTTCTGGTACATCAGTTTTTACAAGTAAGTTGGCCCTTTTCTTTTGCAGCTCTTAAAATTTTTTCCTTTTTCTGTATGTTGTGTGGCCTGATTATTGTGTGACAAGCAGACATTTTGGGGGGATATATCTATTTGGTAAGCTTCTTTTATCTTTATAGGCATTTCCTTTAAGTTAAGAAAGTTTTCTTCTATGCTTTTATTATTCTTATTATGAATAAAGAAGTCACATTTTCTATTCCTGTACATCCTGAATCAATGTCCCTTCCCCCTCCCACCACATAAGATCATTCTTTCTTCTCCACATCTCCCCATTGCCCCCCATGGGCAGATGATCCCAAGGACCCAAGGTCCCAATAATACTTAGTTCAACCTCCACTCCAGGCAAATCCAGTTTTCTCCCCCTAACATCAAGACTGAGTCAGGAGTTCCTCTAGGGGAAGTGGGATCCAAGGTGTCAGGCCAAGGTGTTTCCAATCCCAAGCGGTTCCATGGTTGGGGTTTGCAGCTTGAGCATGCTTTGCTTTTTTATTAAAGTCCACTAATGAGTGAATATATCCCCTGCTTATCTTTCTGGGTTTGTGATACATCACTCAGGAGAATATTCTCCAAATCAATCCATTTGCCTGCAAATTTTAGGATATCATTTTTTCTTACTGCTGACTAGTAAGTACTCCATTGTGTAGATGAACCACAGTTTGCTAATCCATTCTTCAGTTGAAGGGCATCTAGGTTATTTCCAGGTTCTTGCTATTACAAATAATGCTGCTATGAACATAGTTGAGCTAGTGCCATTGGAGTGCGACTGTGTGTCTTTAGGGTATAGATGCAGAAGTGGTATTGCTGGGTCCTTGAGAAGATTGATTCTCAGTTTTCTGAGAAACTGCTATACTGCATTCCAGAGTGACTGAACAAGCTTACACTCCCACCAACAATGGAGGAGCATTCCCCTTGTTCTGCATCCTCTCTAGCATAGGCTGTCATCTGTGTCTTTTATCTTAGCCAATCTGACAGTGTCAGGTGGTATCTCAAAATTGTTTTAATTTGCCTTTCTCTGATGGCTATAGATGATGAGCACTTTTTCAAGTGCTTTTCAGCCATGTGTAATTCTTCTGCTGAGAATTCCCTTTTTAGTTCTGAACCC